>CAJHQP010002587.1:0-82953 GCA_905132765.1 Moricandia arvensis
AAAAAAGGAAAAAAAGGGAAAAGGGAGAGGGAAAAATCCCCTTCGGCCTGTGGGAAAAGCTCCCCCTGAATTTAAATTTTTTGACTGCCTTTTTGGGACCATTCCCCCCATAGGAAAGTTTTTTTCCTGGGTTTTGAAACCGCGCTTGATTCCATTTGGTCCCCCTGCTTTGGGACAACCCCGTTCTTCAGATCGATGTAGTTTTCAGAGGCATCTTCTGTTCTCGCAACCCGCTTCTAAAAAATCTTCTCCAGAAACCTATTGCCCCTTGTACTTCTTTTGCAAAAAGTAAACATGTTTTTTTCTTGAGAATAAATTTTGAACACTAATCAAAGGCTTGCTTTTTAACTTCTTCAATCTGCTCCTTGCTCAACAGCTGGGATTGATTTCCGTCCCTTTCATAATGGAATGTTTTTAACGTGTTTTTGAGAGTCTAACAGAAGCTACCGCTGCAAAGAGAGATGATTGCAGTATTGGAGAGTGAGATCATGCAGTCGATTTGGCAGTATGTTTGCACACGCATACAATCAGCAGACCGAATGGTGCGCTCGGTCGCATCGATCGATGGCTAGCATTAGCTACGAAAGGGCGATAGAGATAGCGATAGTTGTTTCGCGAATCCACTCATGGCAAATGCGTATACTACGCCATACTATCGTGCGAGTCGCTAAGACAATGGATTGGCTTACATGCCGGTTGACACGTCCGCTACTGCGCATGGCATAATCGATAGCTCGCCTGAGCAGAGTGGTACATTCGAGGCTATGCTCTACTAGTGTTTGTCCTGATGAATTTATTTGCTCTGCCAAAAAGCAATACGAGATCAGGATTACACGCTGCGGGACGATATGTATATTTCAAGTCTGCGGTTGCGCGTAAAGCTATTTATTGTATTTGTTTTGTTGAGCTCTTATTACATGAGTTTAGCTACATATAAAGTAAGTTATCTAAACGAAAAATAATTGAGTCGAGAAAGGGGCTATGATCGAAAGATTATTTATTGAGCTAACGGCAGCCAGCTTTAGCACGCTATTGCTTAATTAGCTTGTTGTAAGCAGAGATAGCTAGAGATATTAGCGGGCAAGTGTGGATCATCTTTCACTATAGTAGCAGACTGTGCTTAGAAAGTTTGGAAGGAACTGAGCTGATTTCCACAGCTCTAATCGCTGAGGCGTATTTATATGCTTGCTGTTGAGGCTTGGTATGCGCATTGGAGTCAGATTCTTGCTGCAGATCTGTAGGATACAGTAGTCGATTGCGCGGGCACTCCCTGCTGCAACTCTCCGCGCAACTTCAATCTGGTGTCTCACTTGAAACTCAGCTATATATTGAAGTATTATAGATGAGATGACTTTCCCAATGGAAGTTGTTGAGTTAAAGGTACAGTTACGGCGAATGACGCGCCATTAATTTCACTAGATGTTGAAGGATTGAGATGCACACAGTGTGTGTGGAATAGGCGAGGGATAGCGGTGACACTAACTGATGACCCGCTACTATTCGACGCTCTACAAGCTTTGTTATAGGAAAGCACAATTCCGCTAAATGAGTATGGCAAGTATGGATCTGTATGCAGCGTCATATGTCATGTAAGTTGAGATTCGAGAAGATTCAGAGAATGAGAGTAGAAGAGGGAAGAGAGTGGGATCAGGAGATAGCAGTAGCGCTAGTATTCCATAATTGCAGAGGTGAGCGATGCGCATGTGTCTTTGATCCGCGATACTCCGAGGTAAAGCGCTGGCATTTTGTTATTTTAGTGCAGAAGAAATAAAACGCTGGTAGAGGGAGCGGGAGTCGAGAGAGTAAGACTAGTGCATGTCGTGAAAGTGTTGGTAGAGATGGGATGTTCGTCGTGGCTGAGATACTATGTGTGTTTGGTATCTAGAAGTTCTCTGTGATGACTTGATAGGATGTGGTTGGCAACAAAGTAGGGGTGACAATTATACTTAGACATTAAGAGGTCTCCGCTTTTCAAATACTCTCTTACACAAGCTGTTGTTTGCTTGAGGATAAGCAAAAGGTTAAGTCTGTGGGAGTTGAATTAACCATGTGTATTTTACATATAATATATAGGAGAATTTTTGGTCTTTTATATGCATTTAGTACTGCTTTAGAGTATTTATAGGATCATTGTACTCAATGGAAGCAATTGAGATTTTTGGTCCTATTTTGGAGCATTTTGGGATGCTAAGCAGAAACTCAGAGTCGGATCCCAGATTTATGAAGGGACGCATCGGATTGACATCACAGCGCACTGTGCGTCCGATCCGATTAGCCAAGTCGACAGCAGAAGATTGGTGAAAGGCTTGAGAAATTATAAGAGTTTTTACCCCTCAGAAGTTTTCATTATTTGCAAGACATGTCGCATGGCTAAGATTAGACTATTATTAGGGTTTTCTATCTAGTTTTGAAAATAAGCAAGAAGACCCTAAGAAAGAGTTGTCCTTCTAGGTTACGCAAGAGTTTGAGAATTAAGAGTTGGAACACATTTCTACATCTGTTGGAGAGAAATATCTGATCATCAATACATAGAAGATCTTGAACTCCTTATCTTATTACTTAGTTTATTGTATGCATTCAATTCAAAATATATTCATGTTCTTTATTGCTATGTCTGAGTAGTTCACTGTTAGATTTAGGGTTATTCAATGGTAATAATGTATTGCTGATTTTGTAGAATTGTTAGGGTAATCCTATTGGTTCTTTGGCTTAATTCTTCTTAATGCTAAGTTGAACTTGATCGCCTCAACCTTAGAATTGGGTGTTCTATAGCGCAAGCGAGAGTTTGGTTCTAACCTGGAATCTGTCTTAAACTATCTAAATAACCGGTAACAAACGAGAGTTGAATTGAACTTTAGAGAACCCATCAAACCGCGAAACCAGTACTGTTTAGAATGAGCATTGATCGACACCACATGGTGAGCATCGATCGAGTACTCAGTTTAGATGCGCGAGACCGATGATCCAAAACACTATGTCGAGTTCAGAACGATGCTTATAAACCCTACCAATTTATTAATATGTAGTATCTAAACTGAACTCTTATTTGAGAGATTAAAGTGAGAATAGGGTTAAATTGAAAGTGAAATAAAAACGCCACATCAGTAAATATCTAAAACCACTTTTGGTTGAGGATATAAAACGTGAATATTTATAGTACAGAAAGTAAAAAGAGAGTTCAATTCTTACTGAAGTCCCAAGGGAAGAACCAGAGCACAAGTTCACTCATGAGCCACACAACAGTGGAAACCGAAATCTCAACGAGAGATTGTTCAAGTACCAAAACATGTGGTAAATTTCACTCTAGAAGAGAAGGTTCTTATTGACTCCATGAAAAGATTAATTCACTTTTCTTGTCCAGGGAAAGTGAAATAGGTTCAGGAATAGCGAGATCACATTATCCCTAAGGAAGAAACACCAACCAAGATGTTTGTAGTTTCCGACCTGATACTAGACCAAGGTGATTTTGAGTACAAAATTCCACCAACACCGAGCTAATACTTGGTTGTTGTATGTCCTTATCCCCTCACTACTTAGATATGATACAATTGTTCTGGTCAAAAGTCCCAAAATCAGATTGGTAGATCGAGTTGGAAAGCACAATACATGTCCAATTCAAGTGAGAGATCAACTTATTCTTTGTCAGGGAAAATCCCTAGTAGTACCCACTTCCTACTGGTTATACACACAAGACGACACTCCACCAGGCTCAAATGAGTTGATACAAGCCAAACAAAGAACATTAAGTGAGTTCTGCCACAACTAACTTAAAGGTTAATTGTTCTATGTTTTATCGGTTTATAAGATTCTTTCAATTGGTATATTACACTTGGAATTTGCCAAGATGTTTTGATTCAGGAATAAAAAAAGAAGTAGAACCTATAAGAATAGAACGCAGACGTTCCTAGAAAGGCACACAACGAAGCTTACTTGTGCAAAACAGAATGAAGAAGATTCTAGAGGCAAAAGCAAATCATACTTCAGCTTATTGATGCAATAAAAGTAAGTATGAACTTAACATATTCTGTTTATAAACTTCAAACACAGATATAATGTGATTATCTTGGCCAAAAATTTTGATCCAAGAATTAGACAAGAAGAAGGACATAAGTTGCAAGAAGAACCGACAAACTACCAGAGTTGTCCAAAAGAAGAAATAATTCTTCAACTTGCTGATGCTTACAAGGTAAATCCGACCTTAGTACCTCCTGTTAATAAATCTCCATTACTAGATATAATTCACTTGGTTTTTGTGCATAATGTTGAAATTATTTCAGGTTGCATGGAAGAAATCTCAAAGAGATCGCACCGGATAATCTTATGTTGCTAATAGAATCAACTCCAAGGAAGACAAGAAAAGTGGCCAGCAAAATTTTGAAGAACCATTCTCTCTAGAAGATATGCAATGGCCGTGAAAATATCAGAGGCGTGATCCTTTCATATCTTCTCAAAGGAGAATAACCTGATGCACACCCAATCCCCAAACTGAAATTATAGCAAGGTAAGACATTAGAATCTCAAAGGAGAATGAAAGCTGACTTGCTCTATCTAGGAGCAGGTTGTATATTTTTGAGTTTGAAAACTTGTTAAGAGGAAGGGGGTGTTGCAGTCATGAAATCCATGCCTTGATCATAGCTCCATCAAAGAGCCCACACCAACTACCTAGGCGATACCAGCGACAGAGGTTCAGTCCAAGGAGCATATCTTACCAGAAAGAGGGAGAAAATCCATGAATCTAATTTTACAACAAATCTAACTCATCATGGAACCACTGAGTCCGTTTGTCCGTCCATCCAACTGCGAGTATCATAGTTTACAAGTAAACTCAATCCCAAGGAGGGGGCAGCCGAGCCAAAGCAAATTATAATCTTCAAGATGGATCTATTATCTTTCCAACGAGCCCATAATTAGGAGAAATGGCCACGGAAATTAGAATATATGAATTATTTTCCCAAAACCGGTCAAACCGAGCAGTTTATCAAAAAAATTGGACAATCTTTCGGTTTGATCATTTACCAGCCAAGTAATTCTGACCAGAAGACTTTATGATAAAAAAAATACTACAGAAGACCACTCCAACCAATTAATATTTCATGCCATCATCTTACCATGCACCCGGAGACCATAGGATCAGAAGGATCTTCATTAACTTCAACTTGCCTTATTTAGAGTCTTTTCCATTAAACTCCAAACAGCTCTTTTCCCATTAATTTTTGGACGTGATTAGCATCTTACAAGGATTAAATAAGGTTCCCAGGAATCTTAGCTATCCCTAATAACCGTCCCAGGTTAATGATAATTCAAGCTCCCTTCTTCAAGCCAAAATCCCTACAATCTCTCCAGCGACTAGTTTATGATTTTGTTGCTTTGTGTGATTTCTTTATTTTTCTAACCATTTAGAAGATAGCGAGCCATGTAAGGAGATCTATATAAATCTCATTCCGTCATTGTAAAATATCACCCTTCAATCAACCAAGTTATAAAAAGTTTATTTAGTTTTTTATCAAAGTTTGTTCTTTGAATAAAAATCGATTTGGCTTTTAGGATTCTAGTGTGTGAAGTAATTTAGTCCTACTGATTTGTGGTCTTATAGGTTGTTAGTGATTCAGCTGCCTTGAGGTACACAGATTAAGAGAGTAAATCAACCCACCAATTGAGAGAGTCAATCAGCTATCCATCGCTTCCATCTCACTCATGCGGCAAAAGTTGAGAGTGATACACATCCAGCAAGCTTAGCTCCATTCCCATCAACCAATCCAACCATCCTCCTCATATATCATCTTCATAATCTCTTTTTATTTCTCAATATCATTCGTAACTCTGTCTTTTTGCTTTTGTTTAAGGTAACCAAGCCAAAAATAGTCTTATCGCCCATTAGATCATATATGGGGTCGGTTCGAATTGAGTAACCTCGACCATCCTGGTCAATCCA
The DNA here is from genome assembly GCA_905132765.1 of Moricandia arvensis. NCBI lineage: Eukaryota > Viridiplantae > Streptophyta > Magnoliopsida > Brassicales > Brassicaceae > Moricandia > Moricandia arvensis. Next base: position 5,933 of record CAJHQP010002587.1, read on the forward strand.
GTATCCGTGCCTACAACAGTCCTACTTCCTCAATCACAATTCCCAACAATTTAATATCAAAACATAAACAACAGTTTTGTCTGCGAAACATCCACAACAAACCGAAAATGTTTCTCTGGCAACAAAGTTAAACAAAACCTTTGCGCCACCGCAAAATATCTCTAAGCCTGCTAGCGTTTCAAAAAGGAGATGTGGGATATGATAGTTTCAGTACACAAAACTTTGGCTGTGAAACCTCCGAAAACAAAGTGAAGTAGTTCTTGGCTACAAGGGTCAAACGAGACCTTTGCGCAAAACGTGAAAAATTTCTCTAACACGTTCTCGTAACGTAAAATTTTACTCAAAAGAAAATTCCAGCCTTCAGTGCCGCGAGACGTCGGCAAACACCCAAAGAACCGCATTTTGACGTAAAATATCTTCCTAGATAAAATTTCGTCTCGGAAATTCAAACAATCAAACGCACAAACATCTTCTCAAACACAAATCCTTGCGAAGGCTCGAATTCAAATTGTAACATTTACCAATTCCATTTGTCTGGATCACAATAAACAAACTCTAACGTGCTAAAAAGACTTAGACATCCCCCAATAGAGATAGGCTCTTAGACATCTCAGACAAGGATAATAGTGCGCTATAAAAGAAATCCAAAATATTTGGTTAGTAATTCCAGACAACTTCGAAATTGTCTTTGGAGAGATACTCGGTTCACGATTGGTGGAAGTCACATAAGTCGAGAAATTTTTGCGGACATCAATGTTGAGACAGAATCAGGTCGAAATCGCAATGGATGATTAAGCTGAGACAGTCACCGCAACCCCTAAACCTATAGTAAGCCTAGTTTTTGCCCTAAACCTAGCACACTGGTCTTAAACATTCAAGGCAGATTATCAACAGACCAATACGAGATTCCAAAATTTTTCCCTTCGCTTATATTTGTACATTTATGAGACTGCGCAAAATAAAAGCCTTCGAGCATTCTCATCTTACAGAACGGAAGACAAAACAAGATTCATGTCACTTGGGAGGATGAAGAAATATTTAAGGCTGATAACCCGGAGTTTCTCTGAGAGGATGTTGTGATGCAGGAAGGACGCCTCTCAAAACTTAGAATTCGAGAACGAATTATGTTATGGGGGGAGAGTGTAGAAATCCTTAAAAAATTTGATATAATCAACAAGTCGGAATTCAGAGCCAAGCTTTTGGGAATCAAACCATGTGGAGAAATGTTAAGTTTTCATTACATAAAACTTGACATGAGTCGAAGAAAATGGAATAGTGGTCGAGAATCTATTTGGTGTTGAGTCGCGGGCGATGACATCGATCAAGAAGCTTCAAAGTCCGAGGTTGTTGGTAAAATCAAAGAATTGATCGTGTAAGAACCATGAGTCGAATATTCCACTCGACCATGGTTAGACAATGTGATAGATTGATCAGAAGAACATTGGATGCATAACGTTTTTGAAAGAACGGCTTTTTAGAAGCACGACGTTTTAGAAGCACAATGTTTTCTGAAAAACTGCAGATCAGTAAAATATTATTTTGGAGACATAGTAAGGCTAAAGAAAGACGGGAAGTAAGCACGACGGGATCGAAGCATGACGGGGAAAACCCAAAGTTGGGCAAAAACCCTCATTTTGGTATTATGGAATTTTTCGAGAAATCGGAGGCTCGGGAAATATTTTTCCATCAAGGTCAAAATTCAATTGGAGTTTATTAATAATATTCATCCCATCAGAACGGGCTTAAAGAAATATTAGGGATTGATCACGGGTCGAAAATATACCCAAAAGGTCGAAATCAGACGAATGGACCGAGAATCACGAGGTAGCTTAATGTATGTGTTCAGGACCTGGTGGAAACTTCCTGGAAGGGTATGTTTCAAGGGAAGCAAGAGGTTTTGCAGTAAAATAATGTAACATGTGGAGCACGAGTTGGATCGACCAAGCAGTTGGGTGTCGTGTTGCATGCGAGTAGGCCATGCGGCCAGACATGTGTAGGATGTGGTGTCTCCTTGCATGCAGCCAGGCCATGCATATAGACATATGGAGGACGTGTTGTCACCTTTCAGCCATACAGGTCATGCGATCTGATATGTGGAGCACGAGGTGGATCGACCAAGCAGCTGGGTGTTGCGTTCCATGAGACGAGGCCATGCGGCCAGACATGTGGAGGACGTGGTGTGTCCTTTCGGTCAGAGAGGCCTATGCATCCAACATGTGGGGAAGGTGGTGTCACCTTGCAGGCCACCCTGGTCATGCGAGCTGAAATGTGGAGAATGAGGTGCTGCCGCGCATGTGACCGGAGCCATGCGGATGGAAACATGGGCTGCCACGCGGCTTGAATCTGATCGACTGTTGGTTCCAATAAATAGGCACGACATCCCTCTCATTTTAACACATCCAGAAAACTTCAGATCTACTTAAAAACGTGAGAGAGAAAGCAAAGAAAGAAAGTTAGAGTTTCAATCATTATTGGTGTTTTCGGTAGTTTTGAGAGTTTTCGAGAACAGTTACTCTGCAAGTTTTGTGTCAACATCTAGAGAAGGTCCTGATCGAGTGAATATCAGAAAAGACGTAAGTCAACTTTTAGAAGGTCGGGAAATGGTTCGGATCGCAAAAGACGGACACGAGGTCAAGGACACATTCAGCCAAAGAATTGTTATTTGTGAGCAATTGATTGTTGACTTGTTTTCACGCAGGTTGTCGTTACTTGAAGTTAGATCATGGCAAGAGGCCGGGTATAACTTAGTAACGGTTTGTTTAATTAATTTTTGAGGTTAATTAATCTTGATTGAATGAGTTGATAGCATGCTTAGTAATTGCTTGAGAATGGTAGTAGAATGCTAATAGTTAGGTTGATTGGTTAGTTATCGAATGCTGAATGTTTAGATAATATCGCTAAGTTGTGGATAGAAAGGGATTCTGGAATTAGTATTTATGCTAGATTCTGGAATATGTTTGATTGTGTTAGTAGTGATTAATACTAGGACACTTGTGTTAATTTACCAGGTTAGTATTAGTCATATATTGGCCATATAGCATTTGTGTAACCCCACAATGCTAGGAATATTAGGGGTGAGTTCATGTTCCGTCAGACCTTGTACCCAGCGGGTTCAAGGAAACCTCCTATTCGCTGGATCTGGAAGACTTAGAGAGTCGGGGTCCTGGCCTAGAGTCGAGTGTTACACGACGGTGTATGTGGCAGTGACCAGATGAACTGTGAGTCGCGGTCGGTTGAAATTTCCTTCTTCTAGCCTCTGTGGTAGGGAGATAGGATATTTCTGATAATGGAGGAGGAAACTAATGTCACCAGGGCCCAATCCAGATATACATTATACAGTGTAAAGGGATTTGTGAACCCTAATTTAAGTTGATATCGAGTTAGGAGTTTTTTAGCGATTATTTTAGTGTCATTAATTATCTTGTTATTTTTATAATCTGCTGCGTATTTCTGTTTTTCTTATATTATTATCATTGAATTGTGTTTACTTATTATTAGGTGAACCTTTCACTATAGATTGTTTGGGGTGGGATAGCGAGGGGTTGTATTTGCTAGTGTGGGGATTGTATCTCGCTGAGTAATGCTAGATTACTCACCCCTCACATGTTGTTATTTTCAGGTGACCAGTAGATCGAGTCAGCCTTTAAAGGTTGCGGGAATCTATGCTGGCGGGTGTAGAATTTTCATCTTTTTGCTTAGACGTTTTCAGACTATAAGTATGTACTTTTTCTCTCTTGGCATGCCAACACTTGTATATTACGTTATGTGTTGCAAAACCATATAATATATAAGATAAATAAAGTGATATTCTGTGTAAACGACTTGTTGTTTCTGATATTATCTTGTGTAAGCTAACATAATTTCAGATTCGGATACTGGTTGAGAAGCCTTAGGCTTTAATCTGACGGGACGTGTTAGTTGTCGGACTGGCCTAGTCACGAATTGCACCCTTTGTTACATTGGCCGGTCCGTTCCTAACCTGTCATGTAGTGCTCCTGAACCTTGCTAGACAGTTGGTCCAGCGGTCATGTTCTTTTTGATTGTTGACCGATGGTTCGACCTATACCTAGAACGGTTCGGGGTGTTACAGAGGTGGTATCAGAGCACGGTTTCGTCCATGCTTCTGGGACTCATGTTTAAATCGGTTTTCAAATATTTTATCAAGTCAAAAAGAGTCACAAAAGGCATTAGGAAAACCAGTTACGTCCAGCAATATAATATGTGGGTTTAGGAACTAGGATTAGATGGTAGAATCAAGAATTTCTAGGTTGCTGGGATAGAATTTTAGGTTGCTGGTTAGCATTTCTAGGTTGTTGGTTAGCATTTGCGGTTAGGTTGTTGTTGGTATTTGCTGGGTTACTTGTTGACTAACTTGCATGTGAGGTGTTCTATTTAGTTGCAGCTAGAAAGTGTGTTCGTTGACCAGAATTAAGAGTTTCAGAAACATATCCAAGATCAGAGTGCTGTTGAGCCGAAGGAATTGAGCGGCTAAGGAAAAATCTTATCTATTCAGAAGGACCAATCCGAGTGGGAGAAAGGCGTATTCAAAAACTGAAGAATCGTGAGATTGCTAAAGTACAAGTATTTTGGGGAAGAGAAAGCAATATTCATGTCACTTGGGAGGATAAAGAAATATTTAAGGATGATCACCCAAAGTTTTTCCGAGAGGAAATTTTGATGGAGGAAGGAGGCACCTCAAAACCTTAGAATTCGAGAAGGGGGGGGGGGGGGGGGAGAATGTAGAAACCCTTAAAAAGTTGGTTAAGATCAACAAGTTGGAAATCTTCACCAAGATTTTTGGAATCAAAGCATGTGGAGAAATGTGAAGTTTTAATGCAGATAAAACATAACATAATTCGAAGAAAATGGAAGAATGGTCGAGCATATATTTGGTTGTCGAGTCGCGGCCGATCAGATCGATCGAGAAGTTTCATAGTTTGAGGTGATCGGTAAAAATCAATGAATCTATCGTGTATGAACCATGAGTCAAATATGCCAGTCAACCAAGGCTAGACAATGTGATTGATTGATCAGAAGGACGTTTTGGAAGCATTACGTTTTTGGAAGCACAATATTTTAGAAGCACAACATTTTAGAAGCAAGACGTTTTCGGAAAAATTCGTATCAGTAAAATATTATTTTGGAGACATGATAAGTCGGAACAAGGACTGTAATTAAGCAGGATGGGAAGTAAGCCACGACGTGATCCAAGCACGACGAGAAAACCTGAAGTTCGAAAAAAAAACCCTAATTTTCGTATTATGGAATTTTTCGGGGAAGCCGGAGGCGTGGCAAATATTTTCCGTCAAGTCAGAATTAATTTGGTGTTATTAAAAATATTCAGCGCATTAGATGGCATAGAAAAATATTCAGGATTGATCGCTGTCGAAAATTTACCCGAAGGGTCAAATCATATGAAAGGACCGAGAAGCACGAGGTGGCTTGAGAGGGCGGCCCAAGACAAATCAAATCATAAGATTCAAGATGGATATTTTATCTTTCCAAGAAGTCCATAATCAGGAGAAATGGCCAGGGAAATTAGAATATATGATCATTTTACCAAATTAACCCTAATCTTATCACACAAATAATAATCTTTCCAAGAGAGACCAGGTGTAGTACTTAGAGATCAAATCCACAGAGAGCAATGACACACAATAGATTTATTATTTCTAAAGACAAAGCTAGGTAAATATATATATATATATATATATATATATATATATATATATATATATATATATATATATATATTAGTAGCAAATAATCAGTTTAACGAAATATTCCTTATGAAGAGGTATAGATGCAATATGAAAATATGATGATAATGTAAATATGAAAATATGCATTTAAACTAACTAGATGCAAATGTAAGTATTCTAGAGCTAGGGTTTCAAGCTTAATGGATTATAGAGAATATGAATCACGTAAATTTAAATATTCTAGAACTCAAATATTAACTATTCTGACCCTTTTAACTACAACTCTCTTATGCAAGCAAGAGGAAAAACCATCGGTCAACGGCTAAGGTCCTGACGTCGATTGATGGTGAAATTAGAAGGAAGTGTGAACGAGATTTTATAAGTTCACCAAGCTAATCATACCCAGCTCTCACATGCGCCTAACAACCTAGTTCAATGGAGTCTATTCTGGCGCAGAACATACTCTCGTAGTCGTCCATGTCCTACTTTCTAGATCCTAGTTAGCTACTCTAGAATGCAAGCAATTAACACAACTCCATTGATGGATATTAACTTAACCTAGCAATCCTACTTTGGTCTAACCCATGATTGCTATCATTTAACCATAAATCTAGTTGATAAACTACTCAGACAAAATCAAAGCAATAACAATAGTCTGAATATAATGCATAGATAAGATATTGGGGTTCCCATACAAATCTCCCTAAGGAGTTAGTAATCTTCTCCTCTAAAAACCCTAAAACTATAATAAAAAAACTAAAATCTCAAGAACATTCTCTTTTCTCTCAAGCACCCCCCCCCCCATTTTTGTGTAATTCATAAAACATAGATATAAAACCCTAAGATTTAGGTCAAAACTCGTCCAAGGCATCTTCGTCATTTGTCTCTAACTTGGGCTTGAAATCGAATGTCTGTGATTTGGCTGTCTCGATGGCAAGTGTGCAGCATCAATCGACCTTGGTTTTATAACATCGGTCGGCGCCAAGCTAGTGTCTTCGATCGACGTCTGCTTGTACTTCGACTCCCTAAATGATCAGCTACGGATTCTTCTCCCCCTAATTTTTCAAAAGCTCCAAGTATCTCCATATATCTCCATAACAAACTTGGACCTGTAAAGACCCTAAAAATAGTCTAGATCCACATAATAGACCATATAACATGGCCTGAAACTGCTAATAAATAGGCTATATCAACTTCCCTAGACTTAACCTTTTACTTGTCTTCAAGCAAAAAAAGTCTGTGAAAGAGGTTTTGAAAAGCAAAAAACTCACATAATGTCTAAGTATAACTGTCACCGTACTTTGTTGCAACCACATCCTATCAAGTCAATCACAGAGAAATTTTATATTCCATATCCTAGTATAGCAACCAAATCCATTCTACCAACAACTTAGCAAATACTAGTCTGACTCACCACTCTACTTATTTCATTTGTTTGCATAAAATAAAAGTGTGTGCTTTACCTTTGGAGTATCGATCAAAGAATATATGGACTCCTACCACTGCAAGTATCTGAGTACATGGGTAGCCTTCTCTGATCCTTTTCCTCTTTCTCTTCTCACTTCTGCCAGTAAATGTCTCCTTTCTTTTGAGGGTATCATTTTTTTTATTGACTGAGATATTTGGATAGGCTTCCTTGAATCAAGCCCTAATGGTTTTGCCACCAGATCCTGTTCACTTCTTTTTGACCTTTATCTTTTTGTAGAATCATATGAATCAAGCTTTAATGGTTGTAGCCACCAACTCCTGTTTGACTCCTTTTAATCTGAAGGGGGGAGAGTGGGGAATCAGAAGAACACAGACTTTTACCTTCTAGACTTGCAGAAGGAATTTGATCCACTGTATACCAAATCCCAAAGCAAGCAATTAATGTCAGGATTAGCGTTGGAAATCAGCTTCGGTTCCTTCAAATTTTCTAAACAAGTGTGATATAGTGGCAGTATGATTGACTTTGGTATCTCTAGTAATCTCTGCAAACAACCTTCTAAGAATGGTGCTTGTAGCAAGGTTAGTCAATAAAAATCTTGATCATAGTCTCCTTCTCGACTCAATAAAAGCTTTTCGAAAAACTTTTATAATTATAGAAATAAAACTCAATGCAAGATCCCTAGGCTATGAGAGCTGTCTGCGAGATCCCTAGTTCTAATAACCTAAGACTGCAAAACCCTAGTTGAATCGGCAGCTCGAATAACAAAAACGGAAAGTTGTCTAAATGCTCTAAGCGCTAAGCTATGTTCCTCTGAGTAGAGATTTTTGTGTGTCTTCTGCATCATCACCCTTGAAGTCCTTATATACTCCTTTAGAGGCGGATTGCTCTTTCTCCTTATGCCCTTGGTCGAATTAATTGCTTCGCGGAAATATTCCTTTTTTCCTCGATCTTCATGATGATCTTCCGAAACTTAACATTTATCTTTCGATCTTGACATTTTTCCCTTCAAACTTAACATTTATTCTTTCCTGAAAAATAAAAGAATAACCGTCACAAATTTTGGGCTTGATTTCGGATAAAATCGTGAGTGGGACTTTAGTCGAACTTTAGACCTCGTCAGGCAGTTTTCTGACTTAGGCGTTTCTACGATTTTATTGAAATAACATTGCTAAGACGACGTCTTCCGAGAGTTAGGTTCTTTCATATGGGACGTGTGACTCTAGGTGTTTAGTTAACCGTTATCGTCTCATACGATCAACCCGATCCTTTCTCGAGAAAACGAGTTCTTTCGGTGAAGTTGCAATGTCAATCCCGATCGAGACGGGACAAAGATAAGTTCGATCAAGTATCAAAAGAGGAGTTTAACGAGGATGATTTGAAACTGGATTGATTTGATCCGACTGGCCGAACAAGGGAGTCGGATTGCTCGTGCCATCTAACTCACCCGTTCGGTGAGTTGGCCTTGTCCAACTGGAACATCTTTTACCAACCCTCCTGAGTTCACTTTTGAGCAGTCTAGAAATGTGAAGGAATCATTGGAGGGTTCCACTTTCATGTTCAGCTCCTCTGCCATAGTCCTTGACATAATGCTCACTGATGATCCAGTATCACAGAGGGCATTGGGATATTCGTTACCCTTGATGAAGCATGGAACTACGAACTTTCCAAGATCACTTTTCTTCCTTCGACAAGTCCGCTGCTTCATCTTCTCTCTGAGATGATTGAATATGATCTCTATATCATCATCTGTCTCCCTTGCTTCTCTTAAAAACATCCAAAATATGTGAGTGTAATAGGCTTCATCAAAAGAAATATCTCGAGAAATTTTGAATACTCTTTTGGCAAAGCTACCCATCTCTTTTTCATTGGCTTCTCTGCGTTGTTGTTTAGGGATCTTTTGCTTCCTCTTGTAGTGTCCCTCATTTTCTCTATCGAGATCTATGGCTTCAGATGTGTTTGTATTCTATTCTGAAACCGTCACAGTTGGACGCACAATCAAACTCGCATTGATATTTGGCAGTCGAACTGGTTTTCTCATCTGTGGATCGATGCTCAGGTCACAATGTCGATTGATACTCAGTCACTCTGTCGGTCAGTGCTCTGAACTCTGTGTCTATAGACGTTAGTCGATTCACACGAAGCCACTAATACTGCAGGAATCATTTTCGATCGATGTTCATTGATTGGTGTCGATCGACACCAATAGGAACTACCGAATGACATAGAACTTTCCACACGAAAATATCCTTCATGGAGTTTTTCTCTCTTAACTTCCTGCCAAAAATCATCATTAATCAATGCATTGACGTGGTGCTTTTTTCCAGCCTCCATTTTCTCCTTTATCAGGCTCTCATGCCTCCTAAAGGTCTCACTTGTTTGCATCACTTGATTCTCCAACTTCTTCACATGGGTACTGAGGTTTTAAACTTGGTATTGAGGTTGAGGTACAGAAAATCGCTATTTCCATTGAAATCCAAAGTCATCTTCTGCTGTCCCTCTAAAATTCTGTGAACCATTGCTTCAATCTTGCTTTCATGAGCTTCTGGAGGAGGATTTTAGTAGTAAAAAGATTCATAAGTCCTGTTGTTGTTGAAGGGCTTTCGTTGTGAACCCTGATTAAAGTTACGCCTTTGACCATTCCTATAGGAGTTCTTATTGAAACCTTGATTCCCTTGCCTCTTGAAACCATTCTCATCAATGTAGTTCACATCTTCTTCTTCAATCTCATTATCTCCAGACTATATTGCTTCTACTTCTGAAAAAGTAACCTTATTCTTGGGAAATTTATGAACACTATCCCATTTTTCCTTGACCTCTTTAATCTGATCCTTGCTCACAGCTGTAGTTGATTTCTTCTTCTCAAAATATGTGTTCTTGTATTGCTTCTGGATGCCAGTTTCTCAATAAATATCGTAGCTTCTTCAGAACTCCTAGTTCTGAAATTTTCCTCACTAGCTGTGTCCAAAGCAATCTGATATTGGAATCCAATACCATCTGATACTTTAATCCAATAGCTGTGTCCAAATTTCCCTCACTAGTTTCCTCTCGCGAGGCAGACTGACCACTATTCAGGAAATCAGGCATAACTTCAGATCTAACCGTTCAATGGACCTAAACACATAGCATTTTAAAACTAACTCAAACCTCTATCTTATCTTAAAATATCAGCTCAATCGCACCGTATAAAGGTCTCTATCCATAGCTAAACATCTGACGCATCTGCGCAGTTCTGCATCTTAAAAGCTCCAGAATCAACAAAGTTCTGCAGAACGTACCTGAACCTGAAAATACTATAAAACATACTCCAAAAACATATAATAGACTCTAAAAAGGGCTGATATCATGGCACAATATTGGTAAATATCATGCCCTATCAACTCCCCAAGACTTAACCTTTTACTTGTCCTCAAGCAAACAAAATCTGTGAAAGAGGTTTTTAAAAAGCGGAGACTCACATAATGTCAGAGTATAACTGTCGCCCTAATTTATTGCAACCACATCCGAACAAGTCAATCACAAAGAAACTTTATATACCTTATCCTAGTATAGCAACCAAATTCATTCTACCAACAACTTAGCGAGTACTAGTCTGACTCGCCCCTCTACTGATTTCATTTCTTTGCATATAATAAAAGTGCAGGATTTACCTTGGGAATATCGATCAAAGAATATATGGACTATTACCTCTGCAAGTATCTAAACACACATGTAGTCTTCTCTGATTTCTTTCCTCTCTCTCTTCTCACTTCTTCTCAGTCAATGTCTCCCTTCTTTTGAGTGTATCATTTTATTTTATTTTAATTGAGTGAGATATATAGATAAGCTTCCATGAATCAAGCCCTAATGGTTTTTGCCACCAAATCTTATTCACTTCTTTTTGACCTTTTTAGGATCATATGAATCAAGCGTTAATGGTTGTAGCCACCAAATCATGTTCGATTCCTTTTTTATCTGAAGGGGAGAGAGAGGGTAATCAGAAGCACACCGACTTTTACCTTCCAGATTTGCAGAAGGAATTCGATCGAGTGTATATCAAATCCCAAAGCACGAAAATAATGTGAGGTTTAGGGTTGGAAATCAGCTTCGGTTCCTTTAAACTTTCTAAGCAAGTGTGATATAGCGCATGATGATCCACTTTGGTATCTCTAGTAATCTCTGCAAACAACCTTCTAAGAATGGTGCTAAAGTGTGATTAGTCAATAATAAATCATGATCATTGTCTCCTTCTTGACTCAATAATTTTTTTTTGAAAAACTTATATATATATATATATATATATATATATAGTAAATAAGACTCAAACAAATCAAATAACATCAGCGAAGCTCCCCTAGACTTAAATTACATTGTCCCAGTGTAATCCGCCTCGGATGGGTTAGGAATAATTAAATCATAAGTAAATAGCTTAAGAGAGAAAATCAATACCAGACTCTATAAAAGAGTGTAGATCGATGGCAGATGGATGGTGTCGACTGATGGTCATGATCCATGGTTGATCAATGTTAATTCTTCAGTGTCGATCGATGGTACACCTTGAAGTTTCTACTCTGTTTTTTTTTTTTTTTTTAAAAAATTATAGAAAATATTACTCAAAATAGAACACAATATCAATAATACATTTCCCAGACTTAAAAAACACTATCACCAGTGTTATACAGTCTGAGATTGTTGAAGAAAATAAATCGTAAGGACCAAATTTAACAATGAAAAATGATATACCTGCTTGCTGATGGTTACGGTCGATCAACACAACTAAATGATCGATCGATGCTCATATTGATCCGTCGATCGATAGTGATCAAGTGTTGATCGATGCTCTGCGCAATCTATTTTCCTCTGATTTTTTTAAACCTGAAATAAATAAATATGAAAGTTAGTAATAAATGAAAAAAAAATCTAATTAAAACTTACTAAACAGTGGTTTACCTCCCACTCAGTTCTTGTTTTTATTCTTTAGCTTTACTTTTTGAAACTCTGATTCAGTTCAAATGACACTGCGAACTTGCTCCAAAACAATTCCCAATGTCCATTATCGTCAGCTTCATCTCCCTTTTTGTGAAAGCCTCCATTTACTCTTCTCCTTTGTATATCATTTCAGAAATAAAAAGTACTCGAAGCTTTGCAAATTGCTGCGAGAAGCATATGCTGCGCACTATGTATTTCCTGACACCATATGAGAAGTGGGGAATCAATGATAACTGAGGACCTTCCTTGATCATTTTTCTCTTCTTCCAATTCATCCTATTCCTTCCCCCAGACTTGTCTAATATTGTGGTGCCTCCATCAAAAAGATTACGAAACACTTCAAACTCATTTTGCTCTGATCCATGATGAGTGTCGATCGACGCTCTTAGTGTTGATTTTGATTGATGTTCCAATGGTGGCATCGATCAATTTATCAATTATGGTGTGAATGGATACTGCGACCGATGGTCTTTGGTCAACATCACCTTCATACCTCAATACGTTCTGAGAAACAACTGTATGCTGAAGATCATCAAATACCTCAACGTAGAGATCCACATGCACACTTCCATCTAGTTTAATAGGAAATTTAACCTCAAAAACAGCACTGGGAACCACAAACCTCACAGGGTCATGTACCATCTTCGTTATTTTGTGAAAACCAACAGCTTCTCATATGGAGATAGGTGGTTGTCGATGTTTTGGGACAGAAAGATGTGAGGTCTTGGACACGTGCATTCTCTCCTCAACGGTTCCTGGTCAATCATGTAACTTGGCTGTTCGTCCAACAATGAGTGTCGATCGATGTCAGCTAGGCGGTATCGATCGATGATGGCTTTGGGTGTTGATCGATGCAGTAGGGTGGTTGTCGATCGATGATATCGGGTTGGTGTAAATTGATGCTAGCTTTTGGTGAGGTTTCCAGATCTCTTCTCGAAGAGTGCTGACCGTCATCAGGCTTCTACTCCGAGTTCTGATTCATATCTTCAAACTATTCTTCTAGCTCCATAGTGGCATTCTTACTCGAATCCAAATACCCAATTTGTTCTTTATCCTTTGGCTCCAAGAGATCTCTGATGGTGATGTTTCTTTCTACATCCAGAGCATGATAACAACTTGATACATCGGTGCTCTCCAGTGTCGAGTCTGCAATGTCCTGAAGATAACTCAAAGATATCGAGTGATGTCGATCGATAATCGGGGTTAGTGTCGATCGTTGCTGAGGTCTTAAGGTCGATCGAAGTTGAGATCTTAGGGTCGATCGACGCCGAGGTCGGATCTATAATATCAGCTTCTTCTGCTCAGCTCGGCTCAGATCCATGATACTTAATGCCCATTGCTATGTATTCGAGATGCTGTCGTGGAATCTCGTCTTCTTTCTTAATTTGTCAAATTTCAAAGATCTTGTCCCACTTATCAATGATCTCTTTTCTCGAGATGCTGAAGCTTCATCGAGAAATTCATAAAGGAATGCTCTTTCAATATCATCCCAGCGAGTCAGAGATAGTGGTTAATGTCTACTAAACCAGATAAACGCATTCCTAGACATAGAATAGGGGAAGATCTTGCAGAGCATGTGGTATTCAGACACTTCATTCTGCTTGCTCCTTGAGACTAGATCGACAAGTTCTTCGATGTGTTCCCTCGGATCTTCATGAGGCAACCCCTGAAAAGAGTTATGAGCTGCCCAATCATACCATTCACGGCCCATCTGGAAGTCATTTTATGTCAGAAACAGCAATGACATCAGGGATCACAGCTCCTTGTGCATTAATCAATTGTCCTATACTGTTTCGAGGACGACCTTCTTCGTCTCGTAAGATCCCATTCTCATCAACTTTAAGTATAAGAACTTCAATTTCCTATGTTTTCTTGAAATTAGTATCGATCGACGGTGAAGTGTGGGTGTCAATCGATGTCATGATGTTAGAATCGGTTGACGGTGAAGTATTGGTGTCGATCGATGCTCGCTTCTCTTTGCTAGCGATCACTGCTTGGAGGGTGTCGACTGCCCTTGTAAACCTTTGGATCGTGCGCAAATCAGCAGGTTTCTTTTGAAGAAAACAAAAATCCTCTCCTCATTGCTTACTGGTACTAATATGTATGTACCTGAAACAAAATATATTTTTTATTTAAGTAAATTAATATAGAAAAATACCTAGACTAAATCAAACAAATTGAGTCTAATGGTGAATCTTTGCTCCCCGGCAATGGCGCCAAATTTGACATGAGGTTTTTTATGTATTTCAATGTAAACTCTATCAAATTAACCCTACGAACTAGTCTTGCCTAGAGAGATCAAATTGTATTATTTATGGATCGAATCCACAGGGAGAGTGGGCACACAATAAACTTAATACAGGCGCGGTTAAGCTATGCAAATAGATTGATAAGCAGCAAATAAACTATAGCAAATAATTGATTGATTGTGAATTATAGAGGATAGAATGTAAGGGTATTAATCATAGAACTCGATATCTAATGTAAAAGACGACCAGCTCTCGCTGCGAGTCTAATCTATTGACTAAGTCCGATGACTCAGCTCTCGCTTGTTGACACAGAATGACCTTCGATCGATGGCAATGATCCTGTGTCGATCGATGGTCTCTTGAGTCAAGCTTTATGACCTAATTCGATAAGTTCACTAAATTAACTAAATTAACTCTTGTTTGTTTCTAGCAACCTAGCTCAACAAGATTAACTCTGTAGTAGACCATGCTAACACTTATGCCTAACTATCCTATGATCAGGGTTCTAGTTAACTACTCTATAACACAAGAAATAAACACAATTGTATTGATAGATCTAATAATCACCATAGCAATTCTATTGTTTGGCTAATCCATCAATACCATTAATAAACCCTAAACCTAACAAGAGATCTACTCAGACATGATCTTTGTTTACAGAAACCATAGATGAATAGAATATATATATATAATAGAAATCAAATAAAGAACCAAAGGAGTTCCAGGAGGACTCTAAAAGAGTTCCTTCCTTCTCTCCTAACCCTAGATCAATAGATAGAATAAAGCTTGGTGCCTAAACAATGGCATAGAAACATATAGATAGGGTTTTAGGTCGTCAATGGGTATTTTGGTAATTTGTGATGGCTTATGGGCTTAAGTCGGCCATAAAACAAGTCAGGCCTGTAATCTGGGATCACCGCGATCGACGTTAAGGCTGTGCCATCGAGAGACACTAATTTATCTTGTCGACAGCTTCCTCTCACAAGGCAAACAGACCACTCTTCAGTAAATCGGGCATAACTAACCGTCCGATGAACCTCAAACCGGTGGAATTGGAAAGCTAACTCAATGATCCATCTTCTGTCAAAATATCAGCTCAGTCACAACGTGGGAAGGTCTCCATCCATATCTAAACATCTGACGCATCTGCGTAGTTCTGCATCTCTAAAAGCTCCAAAATTACCAAAGTTCTCCAGAACGTACCTTAACCTGAAAATACACTACAACATACGCCAAACACATATAATAAACTCTAAATAGGGATGATATAATGGCACAATATTGGTAAGTATCAGGCCATATTACTACTGCAGTGTCTGCTTCCGCTTCTGCTTTTGTATCAAGGATTACAGTCCCCTGATCGTCTATCTATTGACCTGCTCCATTACGCAGATGCCCGTTGAGGTCATGCAAGTCTCCATACTCATCCTGAACCAATACTAAAGTCGCAAACATCTGAACTCGCCTGCTATTGTTGATCAATGCGGATAATTTGCTGTCGATCGATGTTGTGTGATCAATGTCGGTCGATCCTCGAGTTATGATGCTGGTCGATGCAGTCCGTAAAGAAGTGTCGGTGGACGCTAGGTATGTTCTTTCAATCGATGTTTTCCATCTTTCTTTGCGTATCGTACGTTCGAGTTTTTCTGAGTCTGAGAATAGTAGTTCTTGTCTTTTAATGCTCCTGGAACTTCTTTGTATGCACCTAAAAATTAAAGGAAAAGAAAGTCCTAGTAACTTGAAAGTAAAAAAAGACATAGACTAAATCCTAGAAATTAAATCTAATGGCGATCAATACTCCCCCGGAACCAAATTTGACACGTTTGTATTTATTGTTCTAGCAGGGTATGATTATCCTAAGCAATTAACTATCAAATTAACCCTAATTTTAACACACAAATAATACTCTTTCCAAGAGATATGAAGTGTAGTATTTTGGGATCGAATCCAAAGAGATCGATGACACACAATAGATTTCTTATTTCTAAAGACTAAGCTATGTAAATGTATATATTAGTAGCAAATAATCAGTTAAGGAAATATTCCTTATCAAGAGGTATAGATGCAATATGGATATATGATAATAACGTAAATATGGAAATATGCTATTAAACTAACTAGATGCAAATGTAAGTATGTTAGACCAAAGGTTTCAAGCTTAAAGGATTATAGGGAATATGAAGCAAGGAAATGTAAATATTCTTGAACTCAAATATTAACTATTCTGACCCTTTTAACTCCAACTCTCGTATGCGAGCAAGAGGAAAGACCATTGGTCGATGGCTAAGGCCTAATGTCGTCGATGGTTAAATCAGAAGGAAGTGTGAACGAGATTCTATAAGTTCACCAAGCTAACTAGACCATCCCTCTCATGCGCCTAACAACCTAGTTCAATGGAGTCTATTCAGGCATAGAAACTACTCTCGTAGTCGTCCATGATTACTATCATTCAACCCTAAATCTAGTTGATAACTACTCAGACATAATCAAAGCAAGAACAATAGTCTGAATATAATGCATAAGATAAAATATTGGGGTTCCAATACAAATCTCCCTAAGGAGTTAAGAATCTTCTGCCCTAAAAACCCTAAAAGTATAATAGAAAACTAAACTCTCGAGAACATTCTCTTTTCTCTCAAGCCCCTCCCCTTTTTTGTGTAATCCGTAAAAAATAAATATAAAACCCTAAGATTTAGGTCAAAACTCGTCAAGGGCATCTTCGTCATTTGTCTCTAACTTGAGCTTGAAATCGGTTGTTTGTGATTTTGCTGTCGATCAATGGCAAGTGTGCAGCATCGATCACCTTGGTCTTGTAACATCGGTCGACGCCAAGGTAGTGTCTTCGATCGACGTCTTTCTTGTACTTCGATTCTCTAAATGATCAGCTACGGATTCTTCTCCCCTAAATGTTACAAAAGCTCCAAGTATCTCCATATATCTCCAAAATATACCTTGACCTGAAAAGAACCTAAAACATATTCTAGACACACATAATAGACACTAAATAGATCCTATAACATGGCCTGAAACTGGTAATAAATAGGCTATATCAGGCATATGAAAGAAAACTTCTAACCGAAAAAACATTTCGATAAATTCGCTACACAAAAAAGTTATGGCTATAAGCATTCTCAATTCTCTAACTAACCAATCAACCTAACCAATTAGCATGCTACTACCATTCTTAAGCAATTAATAAGAATGCTATCAACTCAATCTATCATGATTAATTAACCTCAACTAGTAACTAATCAAACCATTAGTAAGTTAGACCCGGCCTCATGCCATGATCTAACTTCAAGTAAAACGAACCTGAATGAAAACAAATCAGCAATTAATTGATTATAACTCACAGTTCTATGGCTGAACATGGCCTTGACCCCATGTCCATCTTCTTCGATTCAGACCCTTTCCCTAACTTCTCAAGTTGACTCACGTATGGTCTGATCTTCATTCGAGCAGGAAATTCTGTAGAGGTTGACCCAAAAATGGCAGAGTAACTGTTCTCGAAAACTCTCAAAACTGCCGAAAATGCTCGAAAACGATTGAAACTCTAACTTTCTTTGTTTGCTTTATCTCATGTTTTTATGTTTATTTGAACTGGTATGGATGTGGAGTGCTGATTTACAGGAACAAGAAGCCTATCA
The DNA here is from genome assembly GCA_905132765.1 of Moricandia arvensis. Lineage (NCBI taxonomy): Eukaryota > Viridiplantae > Streptophyta > Magnoliopsida > Brassicales > Brassicaceae > Moricandia > Moricandia arvensis. The sequence goes on from CAJHQP010002587.1 coordinate 23,925, forward strand.
GAATAACGGTGCGTGGCAGCCTGTGTGTCCGTCTGCATGGCTCCGGTCGTATGCGGAGAGACACCTCGTTCTCCACATGTCAGCTCGCATGAACAGGGTGGCCTGGAAGATGACACCACGTCCTCCACGTGTCTAGATGCATGGCCTGGCTGAATGCAAGAAACACCACTTTCTCCACATGTCTGGCCGCATGACCTTGTCGCATGGAACTCGACACCCATCTGCTTGGTCGATCCACCTCGTGCTCCACATGTCAGCTCGCATGACCAGGGTGGCCTGCAAGGTGACTCCACCTCCTCCACATTTCTGGAACCATGGCATGGTTTCATGCAAGGAGACACCACATCCTCCACATGTTCGCCGCATGGCCTGGTCGCATGCAACGCGACACCCAGCTGCTTGGTTGATCCACCTCTTGCTTCACATGTTTAATAGGAATAATACTTAACCTTTTATCGTGTGCAGATGGCTAATCGCGGGACATGATATGATAGACGAGATCGGATATGGGGAGAGGGTAGGGTTTCGATAGGCAGAGGATTGGGTTAAAGATCAGACCCGGATAATGTAAATGGAATTAGTGAGATTTTTGATCATGATAGGACCCCTCCGCAGAAGACGAGATCTTTTCTTATGTATGCTAACATGGCAAGAGTTACCATGGAAGAAAGTTTGTCGAACATTAATCCAAGACATAACTGGGATGAGAGACATCACTATGGCCAATCCACTCAATCAAACCCAAGGCCAGATCAGCATGGACATACCACAACATCTTGAGAATCTTTCAAGAGAGAGTTTGAGAGGAAGTACTTTCCTACAGAAGCAAAGCATCGGTTGGAGCACCAGTTCATGAACCTAGTTCAAGGAGATAAGCCAATAAGTAGTTATGAGTCCGAGTTTTACAAGTTTGAGGCGTCATTTTTTTTATGGGCGTGAAGATGAAGAAAATATGATCCGTAGACGGAGCTTCGAAATCGGTGAGCTGGAAGCAACTTTAGAAGCTTATCCGATCTGGTGGAAAAGGCTGTTGTTCGGCAGAGATAAATGACTAGAGATGGTGTACTATGGAATCAGTTCTAGCATGACCGTGTTACTGGTAGCAGCAATGAGGGTACAAGATTTTCTTCAAGATGGGGAAGTTTATTTTCTAACTTTATTGGTTAGTGGAGGAGCCACTAATGATGAAGTTAAGGTCGAAGAGACAGAAGTTTTCCAAGATTTTGAGGATATATTTTCGCCACTAAAGGACTTTTCTCGACCTCGGAGTAATCCCTGTACTGTTACTTTGGAACCTGAAGCAAAACATATATCTAAGTCGCCGTACCGGATGGCACCTGCTGAGTTGGCTGAGTTTAAACAAAAATTGGAAAATATATTGTTGGTTGAGGTCGACAACTTGGAATTCAGGCTATGCTTTTGGAATATCTAATTATCTGGAGGAGTGTTAGGTTTTTATTAGAGAAAACTTGACATAATTCGGAGAAAATTAGAAGATGGTCAAGCATATATGTCTGGTGGTCGAACCGTTGACGATCGGATCAACCAGGGAATTTTGCTCGTCAATTTAGAAACACGACGTTTCTAAGCACGACGTGTCCGAAGCATGACGTTTATGGAAAATTTCCAAGTTGAGATAATTTCATATTGGGAGAAATAAAAGTCAGAAGCTCGATGGGAAGTAAGCTCGACGAGAAGTAAGAACGACATGGTTTTTAGAACGTCATGTTCATAAAATATTATGTTGGGAGCATAATAATTTGGAATCAGGATGGGAAGTAAGCATGACGAGACTGAAGCATGACGGAAAAATCTGAAGTTTAGGCGAAAATCTTAATTTCGGTATTACGAGAAAAAATTAGGGGAAGCCAGAGGATCGGGAAATATTTACCATCATGGTCAGAATAGAGTCTGGATTTTATTAAAATTTTCAGAGAATCAGAACGGCCATATAAAAATATTCAGGATTGGATCGCGGGTCAGAAATATCCCGAAAAGATCGGGATCGGGTAAATGTACCAAGAAGAACGAGTTGTCTCCTTGCATAGAATCAGAACATCCTGTCAGATGTCTAACAAGCTATGTGTCCTCAGAAGCACGGAGGTGTCACCGCGCATGAAAGCAGTACATGTGGCTTGACATGTCCGAGCCGAGGTGTCACCGCGCGTGCAACCGAAGCATGGCAATCAACATGTTGAGCTGGTGTGGCGCGTTGCATGAGTTTCAGTCATGCAGCCTGACAATTGGAGGAATGGTGGTGTCCTGCATGATACTTGAGCATGCTGACCTCCGTGTGGAGCACGAGGTGCCGCCGGGCATGCAAACGGATCATGCGGACGGACAGTTGGGCTGCCACCAACCTGAAGCAGATTGGATGCTGTCTCCTATAAATACCCACGACCACCCTGATAAACACCTCTGTAACACCCCCAAACCATCCTAGACATATATTCGAACCAACCGGCCCAACAATCAAACAAGAACATGGACGGATAAACCGACCAACACCCAGGGTTAGAGATGAAATGATCCAACCGGCCAGCCACAATCACACAAGAACATGAGTGACCCTCCAACCCAACACCATGGTCCGGAACCGCTACCGTGATGGGCTAGAGATATTCTGGTCAGAGTCATAGAACTTACTCTGTGACCTAGACCAGTCCATCCACTAACTCATCCCGCTAAATCCATGCTTATGGCTTTTCAATAGGCACCAAAAGTTAGTGTTTCCATTTGATTAAGGCCTAAGGATATTCAAGATGTACCAAGACCTAACATTGTGTTAGACCGGACTAGTCAAATATCAGAGTACTTATGATGCGCATATAAAATAATTATTTTATTAATTCACGAAGTATTCATTACAATTGAAATGAATTAAAGACTGGGCCTGGCCTAATGCAAAATCGATTCAACTAGAAAAAAATCAAAATAGCGTTCACAAAAGGCATGAAAATCTACACCAGTGGTTCTAACATCCAGCACCAATCTATCCAATCATCCTTATTACACCGACCTGGAAAAAGAAAAATTGAGTTGGATGACTAACCTAATGTCACACAGTGAGCTGGCGGCCTCTACCCGCAACCTATTAAATAACCCAGACAACCCAAAATATAACAATCAAATCTAGCCTAAGCACGCAACCAAAGGTAAGGCTACACAATCAATCCCTAGTTAGCCATATATACGCCCTGAGTTCAATGCTCATGTAGTGTTAGACAATTAGACTATACAATATCATTAACCGGTGGACCAATAATCAGACAAGAACATGATCAGCCAATCAATGGTATCACATAGTTTACAATGTCCACCACCCTTCATAAGCAATCACTCAAACAATATAACAGCCTAATCCGGTACCTGAGCCAAAATTATGTCTTAATGTCGAAACCCTGCAAGACATTCAATCACCAATTTCAATCACAATCACAATAATAAGATTTTAACTAACTAGGACTCTTAACACCGTATATCGGTGTTAACACTTACTCTAGGGTTCCATAACCCTAGACTCGAATTGGCAGTCTAACGCAACACTCTAAAACACACGACACTTTAACCCGAATAATGTTGACTTTGTGTTCCTCCTCTATATCAGCAATATCCTAACTACCTACCACAAAGGCCAGAAGAAGGAACTTTCAACCGACCGCGGCCTACAGTCTATCGGGTTACAGCGCGAAGCCTACAGTGAATTGGGTCACTCCTAACATTACACCGTCATGTAAGACTCAGCCCTAGGCCATGGCCCCTTCTCTCTGAGTCCTCCCAATCCAGCGAATAAGGGGTTGAGGCCGAGGAAAATCTTATCACCCCTAAACATGCCTAGGATGGGCGGGTGTCCGTGAATGCTATCGGCATTACACACTAAACACAAACCTTATTCTAGAACCTAGCCTAAAGACCTAAGTTCTACAATATATAACTATACTCGACACTAAACAGTAGTACTAGTAGTCCGGCCAATATGGCCTCGACCCTTAGTACTAAAATCTAAATGACTAAACAACAATATCATAACTAAACAACTCAAACAGTTAGTCACTCCCCTTACCAAGAGCTGTTAACCTCAACCAATAAGATTAATTAAGCCTGAATTTAATTAATCTAACAAGCAATCAACTCAATCAAATCGTTACCTAGATAGTTCGGCCTCCTGCTATGAAACTATCTTAAAGATAGCGAGAACCTACACTCAGCCGTATCAACACACAAGAATACAAAACATGATGCACCCTAGTCCTATTCAGCTTATTAACTCAGTCTTAATTTAATTTGATCTCAGCTTAGCCCATGTTTAACTGAATCCGGTTTAATAAATAACCCTAAGGACTCTATCATGCAATAGCGTGAGCATTCTATTCTATATGAATACTCGATCTAACCTATGTTCCAAGTGGAACTTAAACAAACTAAGTCAGAGTGTTCTATGCCGATAAGAAGCTGGTTTATCAAAGAGGACTTGGCCGAACCCAAGATAAACGACTTGAATGGACTGGACTGATCTCGACTTGGACAGAACCTCGGCTTAATAATGTATAAACGTACATGCCTGCATGGACTGATCTGGAAAGAATAACCCCTAGGACTGGTGTGGAATGAACTGAGATGGTCTTCACTCGAACAGAAAACTTCACTAACTGTTGGACCGATTCCTTCGGACTTCCGGGCGGAGTATGAACAATGACCTCGACCGAACTGAACCCATGGAATTGAACTAACTCTGGACAGCACCTACGCTTGATATTAGAAGAAATTGACTGGCTTGAACGGATATATTTGGACAGAACTTCGATGTCCCAATCGTAAGATCATCGATTGACATAACTTGGCTTGTCAGTGGAGTATTGGTCTTCAAATAGACCAAAGTATTAAATCAAACCACTTTCCATTTCTCATCTCTCTCTGCTCTCCTCTCTCTCTCTAGGAATATTTTTTCTTTGCTATGGAGTGAAATGGGATGTCTGGAAACTGAGGGGAGGCGTCGGTATTAAGAAAGATGCGGCCCAGTAAAAACAGGCCCACACAGTCGACCTGTGTGTCAGCCCGCATGCTTCCGGTCGCATGCGCGGAGACACCTCGTTCTCCACATGGCTTTGAAGTTGTGGGTTTAGGAACTAGGATTATTATTGGAATTTATAATTGCTAGGTTTCTGGGATATAATTGTTAGGTTGCTGGTTAGCATTTTGATTAGGTTTATTGGTTAGAATTGTGTTTAGGTTTTTGATTAGTATTTGTTGGGTTATTTGTTGCCTAAATTGCGTGTGGAGTGTTCTATTAAGTTGCAGCTAGTAAGTTGTGTTTGTTGATCGGAAATTTATGATGGAAACCTTAAATTGAACAGAGTTCAGGCCCAATCCCAAAAACGAAGATGAAGAGGATGACAGATTCAGAGGTACATGGGTGAGGACTGGACATATTGAAAGGAACAAGACTTCAGTTGAAAATAATTCATCAGAGTGTTAGGATAGAGAGAGATCGAGAAAGGTTTGAGTAGTCAGGAACACAAATGATATTTAATCTAAACGACAAGATATTATCATTGGAAATGAGAGTGTTATGACAGAGAAAAATCAAAACACAACATTTTAGGAAAAAATTCGTATCAGTAAAATATTATTTTGGAGACATAATAAGTTGGAAGTACGAAGGGAACTAAGAAGGTTTGTGAAGTAAGCAACGACGGGATCAAAAACACGAACGGGATCAAGCACGACGGGAATATCTTAAGCTGGGCGAAAAACCTAATTTTGGTATTATAGAATTTTTTTGGGGAAAGCAGGAAGGCTCGGCAAATATTTTTACGTCAACTCAGAATTCAGGTTGGTGCAGCCCATGTGTCTTTCCACGTGCCTCTGGTTGCATGCGCAGTGCAGCTCATGCATCCACATGGCAGTCAGCATTCTCAAGTCTCATGCAGGACGCTACCATTCCTCCAGAATCTCAGGCTGTGTGACAGAACTCATGCAAGACGCCACACCAGCTCCACATGTCGAACAACATACTTCGGTTGCATGCGGGAGCGACACCTCGTACTTGTGTATACTGATAGCTTGGCTAGAAAGTTGACACCACATTCTGATCCCATGCAATGAGCCACCTCGTGCATCTCGGTCCAGTTGCTTGATTTCGACCCTTCTTGCATATTTTGAACCCGTGATCAATCCCAACTGTTTTATGCTCCCATTCGGATGCATCAAATATTTTTAATAAATCCCATACTGAATTCTGACTTGACGTAAAATATTTCCCAAGCCTCCGGCATCCCACGAAAAAAAAAGCTCCTTAATACCAAAATTAGGGTTTTCGCCCCAACTTCAGATTTTCCATCGTTCTTACTTCCCATTGTGCTTATTACCTGTCCTGATTATGTCTCCAAAATAATATCATTACGGATACGAAGTTTTTTTTAGAAAACGTTGTGCTTCTAAAATGTCTTGCTTCTAAAACGCTGTGCTTCCAAAAATGTTATGCTTCCCAAACGTCCTTCTTATAAATCTATCACATTGTCTATTATGGTCGAGTGACCTAATCAAGTCATGGGTCCACCAATGATAGATTCTTCAACCACCCCGTACTTGGAACTTCTCGATCGATCCTTATCGGCCCGTGACTTGACCACCAAATTGATGTTCGACCAATCTTCTATTTTCCTCAAATCATGTCAATTTATACGACCAATACTCAACATTCCTCATCATTCTTCGATTCCAAAAGCTTGTCTCCAAATTCCGACTTTGTCGATCTCAACTATCTCTTACTTGAATGATCAGTGAGTCGTCTTCTTGCTTTTACTCTGTCATAGCACTCTCATTTCCAATGATAGTATCTGGTCCTTTAGATAGATATCATCCTTGTTCCTGACTACTTGAATCCTTTCTTGATCTCTCTTTACCCAAAGACTATGATGAAATCTTTTCCACTGAAGTCTTGTTCCTTTCCAACCTGTCCAGTCCTCACCACTGTTCCTCTGAATTGTCATCCTCTTTCTCTTTGGGATTGTGTTTTTAGCCTTGAACTCTCTTTACTATAAGTTTTCCATCCTAAAGTTCTGATCAACAAACACACTAACTAGCTGCAACTTGATAGAACACTTCACACGCAAGTTAGTCAACAACTAACCAAATAAGTACTAAACAACAACCTAAACGCAATGCTAACCAATCAACCTAATCCAAATACTAACCAGCGGCTTAACAATTATATCCTAGCAACCTAGGTATTCTAGATTCCTCTATCTCAATCCTAATTCCAAAAACCACTATTCCTGTCACTGGACATGACCGGTTTCCCTAATGCTTATTGTGTCTATTTCTTACTCGATAAAATATTTAAAAACCGATTAAATCATGAGTTCCGGAAGCATGGACGAAGCCATACTCTGATACCACCCTCTGTGACAGACCCGGACCGTTCTAGACATATGGTCGACCAACCGGCTAACAATCAAACAAGAACATGACTTATAGATCGACACCACACCAAGATTAGAGATGAAATGATCCAACCGTCTGGAAAAAAATCAAACAAGAACACAAATGACCATCCAACCCAACACCATGGCCGGAAGTGCTAGGTGACGGGTTAGGGACATCCATTAAGAGTCATAGAACTTAATCCGCAACTGATATAGCTTATTTATTACCCATTTTAGACCATGTTTATGAGACTATATTTTAGGGTCTTTTATGTGTGTCTAGGCTATGTTTTGAGGTCTTTACAAGTCCAAGTACGTTTTGGGAGATATATGGAGACCAATATGGAGCTTCTGGAGCATTTAGAGAGAATAATCCGTAGCTGATCATGAGAGAGTCGAAGTACGAGATTACCATCGATCAACGATAAAACCTAGGCGTCGACCGATGTTACATGACCAAGATCGATCGATGTTGCAAATCTGCCATCGATTTGATGTCCAGTTTCGCAGACAGCTGACTTTCAAGCCCAAGTAGAGACATGACACAATATTACAAGATTACCCTTGAATGAGTTTTGACCTAGAATTTAGGGTTTTATATTTATATTTTATGTATTACACCAGATAAAGTGTGCTGGGTTTTTTGGTGCAAGGTGCAGAAAGTGTGTGACTGAGGGGGCTAAGTGTGAACCACCTCACCATAGTTTTTAGGATTTATTTAGGGAGAAGATTCATAACTCCTAAGGGAGATTTGTATCGAAACCCCAATATTTTATAATCTGCATTTTATTCAGATTATTATTCTTACTTTAATTATGTCTGAGTAGTTACCAACTAGATTTAGGGTTTATTAATGGTACTGGTGGATTAGAGAAAATAGAATTGTTAGGGTCATTCTTAGATCTATTAATCGAATTGTTTTTATTGCTTGTGTTCTAGAGTAGCTAACTAAAACCCTGATAATAGGATAGTTAGGCGAACGCGAAAGCATGTTCTACTACCGGAAACTATTCTGTTGAGATATGTTGCTAGAAACAAACGAGAGTTGATTTAGTTAATCTAGTGAAGTTATCGACTAGGTCATAATGCTTGAATCAAGAAACCATTGATCGACACTGGATTATTGCCATCGATCGATGGTCATTCCTTGTAAACAAGCGAGAGCTGAGATATTGCACTTAGTCAATAGATTTGACGCGCATGCGAGAGCTGGTGTCTTTTACATTAGATTTCGAGTTCCATGATTAAATACCTTTAACTTCTATCTACTATAATCCACTTGCCTGAAACCCTTAGATCTAGCATATTTACATTTGCATCTAGTTAAATTACTAGCATAATTTCGCATATTTGCATTATTAGCATGTTTGCGTTATTAGAATATTTCCATTTTGCATCTATACCTTTTAATAAAGAATATTTTCATGACATGATTACTTGCTACCAATACATATAGTTACTTAGTTTAGTCTTTAGAAAATAAGAAATCTATTGTGGTGTCATTATTTCTTTGTCGAATTGATCTCTAAGCACTACACCTGATCTCTCTTGACAAGAGTATTATTTTGTGTTTTAGGATTAAGGGTTATTTGACAAGTTGTTTGTTTATGATGTTTATACCCTATTAGAACATAAAACACACACACACACGTCAAATTTGGCGCCGTTTCCGGGGAACATTGATTGCCATTAGATTTATTTTCTAGGAATTAGTCTAGGTTTGTTACTTTCAAGTTACAGATTTTTCATTTTTTTTTTCTTGTGCATGCAAAAGAGTAACCTGGAGCAACAAAGGACAAGACGTACTGTTCTCTGACCCACAACAACTCAACACACGATCCACAAAGACAAGACGACAAGCATCGATCGACGACATACCTTCAGCGTCAACCGAAAGTTCTTTACGATAGCATCGACCGGCGTCCACGAAATCAACGATCGACCGACATCAGAACTCTACCATCAAACGATATTGGATTTCTCTAGCATCGATCAAACAACACCTCATGCCGCATTGATAGACGATAGCAGAGGAGTTCATATGGTTGGCCGGCCTATATATAGGTTCAGAAATGAGAATAGGAGACTTGCATCGACCTCAACGGCCATCTGCGTAATGCAGCAGGATCAAAGGATAGACAATCAGTGGACTACTAATCCCTATGCATAAAGCATCAGGCAGACACTGGGCAATAGCCAAACTGAAACGATTTTGAGATCAAGCCCGCTTCAGATTCACTATTCGCCCTCCAGCTTTTCAGAGAAATGATTTTGAGATCAAGCCTGCTTACTTCGGACTTGTAGCGTAGACGCCTTACCATGGGTTGTGACACGAGCATCCTATGGATCATATGGAGCGATTTGAGGATCTAGATGACTGCTATTAAAGCCAACGGAGTACCTATGGACTATCTTTTCTATAAGTTCTTCAAGTACTCACTTGCTGGAGAAGCTTCATATTGGCTTAAAGCAGCTACCTCCAGGATCTCTGACATCCTAGAGCTGCATTAAGAACGCTTCCGTGCGTAACTTCTTTGATGATGCAAGAGCATAACATCTGAGGAGCAAAGATTGCTCTTTTTTGACAAGAACCTTAAGAGTCTTTTAGAAACTTATGGATCAGATTTAAGTCATACCAGAGAGACTGTCCACATCACGGGGTTAAACGAAGTGCAGCTTCATAGCAACTTTCTTCAAAGGTATTGGAACTGCAGTATCAGATGGTTTGGACACAGCTAGTGATGAAAATTTCAGCACCTGGAGCCCTGAAGAAGCTTACAAGATTTATTGAGAATCTGGCATCTAGCAGCAGTACCAAGAACACAAATTTTGCGAGGAAGAAATCAACTCCAGAAATGAGCAAGGAGCCAGATTGAAGACGGTAAAAGGAAAGCTGGATAGTGTTCTGAAATTTCTCAGAAAACAGGTTACTTTTGCAGAGGTAGAAACAATAGAGTCTGAGAAGATGAGATTGAAAAAGAGGATGTGAAACTACATCGATGGGAAATGGTTTCCAGAGACAAGGGAAATCCAGGTTTCAGCAGGAACTCCTATGGTGCTGGTTAAAGGAGTAACTTTAATCAGAGTTCACAGCGAAGACCCTTCGACAACGAGCATGACATATGGATTCTTCCTACTACCAAAATCGTCCTCCAGAAACTCAGGGAAACAAGATGAAGCAATGGTTGATAGAGTCTTAGAGGGACAGCAGAAGATGACTGTGGATTTCATTGGAAAGATAGATGGTTTGTACCTCAACCTCAACACCCAAGTTCAAAAACCTCAGCACCCATGTGAAAGAAGTTGTAGAATCATGTGATGCAAAAAAGTGAGACAATTAGGAGACATGAGGGCCTAATTAAAGAGAAGATGGAGACTGGGAAGAAACACCAGTTCGAAAAACCTCAGAACCCATGTGGAGAAGTTGTAGAATCAATGCATTGATTGATGGTTATTTCTGGGCAGGAAGAGAGCCCCCAAGACAGAAACTTTCGTGTGGAATTCCATGTCACTCGGCAATTCCCGTCCGCATCGCATCGAACGCAAGACAACGAGAATCGATCGACGCAAGACAACGAGAATTGATCGGCGGTGAGCCTACAGAATCGTAGCCTCATTTGAATTGAATAACATCGATCGATACCGTAGTCATGACATCGATCGACATAGAGATGAAGGCATCAGTCGCAGTACATGTTCGGTATTAATCGACAGTGTAGAAACCCAGTTCGATTACCCAACCTCGACGCAAGTCTTATTGAGCGTCCAACAACAACAATTTCAGACCAGAATACAGACACATCTGAATCCATCGATCTTGACAGAGAAGATGAGGGACACTCAAATAGGAGGCAAAAGATCCCAAATCATCAACGGCAAAGAATCCAATTGAAAAGAGATGGATGGCTATGCTAGAAGAGTTTTTAAAAATTCCTTTAGATATATCTTTTGATGAAGCTTATTATAATAATAGATCGTGGATGTTTTTCAGAGAAATAAGGGAAACAGATGATGACATAGAAATCATTTTCAATCACCTAAGAGAGAAGATGAAGCAGAGAACCTTTTTGAAAAAGAAAAGTGATTCTGGGAAGTTTGTGGTTCCATGCTTCATCAAAGGAAACAAATACCCTAACATGGTGAAGAAAATAAATCAGAAGGACAAAATTTAACAAGGAAAAATGATATACATGCTTGCTGATGGTGACCATCGATCAACATAGTTAAGTGGCGAGGGATCGTTGCTCGGTTTGATCCGTCGAGCGATAGTGATCAAGTGTCGATCGATGCTCTGAGCAGAATATTTTCCTCTGACCTTTTATTTTTTACCTGAAATAAATAAATACGAAAATTAGTAATAAATGAAAAATAAAATCTAACTAAAACTTACTAAACAGTCGGTTGCCTCCCACTCAGCGCTTGTTTTTAGTCTTTAGCTTGACGTTTTGAATCTTTGATTCAGTCCAGATGAGATTGGGAACTTGCTCAAAAACAATTCCAAAAATCCAATATCTTCAGCTTCATCACCCTTTTTGTGAAAGCCTCCATATAGTCTTCTCCTTTGTCTATCATCTCAGCAATAAGGAGTGCCCGATACTTTGCGAATGGCTGTAGGAAGCATCTGCTGCTACTTTTCAGAACCACCCTTTTCCTTTTCCTCTTCTTCCAGTTCCTCTTCTTCTTCTCCTTTTTCTTTTGTTTCTTCCCCCTGACTTGACTGTTTCTGTCTCTGCGTGAAGATATACGCTAGGGGTATCGATCGACAAAGAGTTAGTAGGGTCAATCGATGCAAGTTTATTGATGTCGTTCGATACTGGTTTTGTGTGGTATTCGTCAAATTTGCTCGTGAATCTCAAACCTGGTTGAGAAACTGTTGCATGCTGATGATCATAAAGTACCCCATTGTACGAACCTAGATGCACACTTCAATCTGGTGGGATAGGAGATTCAACTCAAATACAGCGCATGGAACCACAATCTTCACAGGACCATGTATCCTCTCACTCTTTTGTGAAAGCCAACAGCTTCTTTTGTGCAAATAGGTGGTCTTTGATGTTTAGGGACATCAAGATGTGAGGTCTTGGACACGTGAATTCTCTCTTCAACCGTTCCTGGTTCAATCATGTTACCTGGTTGTTCGTTCCAACAATGAGTGGTTGATCGATGTCGGGATGGGCGGTGTCGATCAATAGCATCCGGTGGGTGTCGATCGATGTTATTCTTTGGTGAAGTCTTTAAATCTTTTCCCGAAGTGTGCTGATCGTCATCAAACTTCATCTCCAAGTCCTGATCCATATCTTCAATCTTTTCCTCCAGCTCTAAGAAGTCTTCCATATTGACTTTCCTACTCGAATCCAAATACCCAAGCTGTTCTCTATCCTATACCTCCAAAAGATCTCCCATGGTGATTTCACTGTATACATCTGGAGCATGATAACAACTTGATACATCGGTGCTCTCTAGTGTCTAGTTTGCAATGTCCTGAGGACAACGCGATTTTTCAGGGGTTTGGATAGTTGTCGATCGACAATAAGACTCTGTCGATTGATGCGGAGGTGGTGGTGTTGATCAATGTTGAGGTCATGGTGTCAATCGACGTTGAGGTCATTGTGTAGATTGGTGATGAGGTTGAATTACTAATATCAATTTCTTCTGCTCTGCTCGGCTCAGATCGATGATGTTCATCAACTTTCCGTGTAACCTCATCTGACTTCTTAGCACCAGTGTTAAGTGTTTAAGATTCTCCATCTGTTTCACTATAAAGAACACCCAACATCTGACTGAATTTAAACATCAGATCTTTCTCCTGGCCTTTAACCATCATGTCCAGCATATCATCAATCTTCTTTAGTCCAAGCTGCTGCAGCGTCAATGAGAAATCTGCAGACTCCTTCTCTGTAGAGCCCAAAAATCCTCTCCTCATTACTTCCTGGTACTAATATGTATGTACCTGAAACACAAGAACTTTTTGTATGTAAGTAAACTAATATAGAAAATACATAGACTAAATCAAAAAAAATTGAGTCTAATGGCGAATCCTCGCTTCCTGGCAACGGCACCAAATTTGACAGAATGGTTTTTATGTATTTCGATGCAAACTCTATCAAATTAAACCTAAGAAGTACTCTTGCCAAGAGAAGTCAAATTGTAGTATTTAGGGATCGAATCCACATGGAGCGTGAGCACACAATAGACTATAGATGTCTAGATTAAGCTAGGCAAACATTTTATTAAAGAAGTAATAGTAGAGAAGTAAGCAGGTGATTAGTTTGATAACAATAAGATGAAACATGTATATCTAGGTTTCAGGAAAGTTGATTATAGAGGATAAAAGCTAAGGGTATTAATCATTGAGCTCAATATCTAATGTAAAAGACGACCAGCTCTTGCTGCGAGTCTAATCTATTGACTAAGTCCGATGTCTCAGCTCACGCTTGTTGTGTGCCCATGCTCCCTGTGGATTTAATAGGATTCATTCTGGTAGTAGACCATGCTGTCGCTTGCGCCTAACTATCCTATAATCAGGGTTCTAGTTAGCTACTCTAAAACACAAGAAATAAACACAATTCTATAGATAGATCTAATAATCACCCTAGAAATTCTATTGTTTGGCTAATCCATCAATACCATTAATTAACCCTAAACATAACAAGATATCTACTCATACATGATCTTTTCACATAAATCATAGATGAATAAAATATATTAACATAAAACCAAAGGAGTTGTAGGAGGAGTCAGAAGGAGTTTTGCCCTTCTCTCCTAACCCTAGAACAATGAATAAAAGAAAGCTTTCTTATCGTAGCCGTCAAGAATGGCTTAAATAACATATAAATATGGTCTTAGGTCATCCATGGGTATTCTGGTAATTTTTTATAGCTTCTGGGCTTAATCGGCCCTAAAAAAATCTGGTGCATCTGCATAGTTCTGCATCTCTAAAACTCCAGAATCACCAAAGTTCCCCCGAAGCACCAGAATATCATAGCACAATAGTGGTAAATATCAGGCCCTATCAAGAAGCTATCGTAAAACATGTCCTAAAAGCCTTGACTTCAAGAGCTGTTAGCTAGATCTATAGTTCTAACAACCTAAAAATTTGAACCTAGTTTAGTCACAGCTCGCTAAAAAGTTGAAAATTTCCTAAATTTTCTCTAAGTGCCAAGTTTTCTGTGAACTTTTTTTTTTCCCCTGCACTCCTTGCCTTGATTCCCCATATATATGCCACCTAGGGCGGTCTTCTTTCCTTTCCGCCCCTGATTCGAGGCCTATCTCTTTGCGAATTCTTCCTTATCACCTTGATATTCATGATTTTCTTTGGTACTTGACTAATATCTTATTTTCAATTTTTCTCCGACGAAAATAAAGTAAACCTTCATTTTAGTTTGGGCTCATTATCGCATAAGTCGTAAGTGGGCTTTGGCCGAGTTTTAGACATTCTCGAGTTGTTTTGGCTTAAACGTTTTACGATTTATTTCACCTTCACTACGGTTTTGGCTCCACAGGATGATGAAAACCAATATTATAGTCGAAATAAATGGTGTTAAGCTAACTGTTATCACTTCATACGATGGATTTAAGAGTTTACGTGAAAACAGGATTTGATATTTTTATTGTAAAATTCCACGGGTAATATCAATTGAGACTAAGCAATAGACAGTTCAATCGAGATGAAGCGAGGTTGACGCCACCTCATGGCGACAAGTAGAGGGACGCTTAGTCGCATGCTGGCGGCAAGGAAAAGCTGGAGTAATTGCCCACTAGCGACGAGACGCGGAGAAGATGTTCTGGTCGCCAGCTGGCGATGAAGACGAGTCGGAATTGAAGCCCACGAGACGCGGAGAAGATGGTTATGTCACTTGATGGCGACGAGTATGAGCAGGAGACGTCGCCTGGTGGTGACGAGATGCCGAGAAGATGGTCTGGTCGCGAGCTGGAAACGAGGACAAGCCAGAGTCGTTGCCCTCTAGCGAAGAGACGTGGAGAAGATGGTCTTGTCGCTAGCTGGCGACGAGTTCAAACTGGACTCATCGACCGCTGGTGACGAGACGCAGAGAAGAGGGTCTGATCACCAGCAGGCAATTAGGATGATGAGAAGATGGTGTGGTGGCCCGTTGGCGACGAGGATGATCCGGAGTCGTCGCCCGCTGGCGACAAAAAGGGAGAAGATGGTCTGGTCACCAGCTGCCAACGAGACGAGCCGGAGTCATCGCGCGGTGGCGACATGACGCTGAGAACATGGTCTGGTTTCCAGCTGCGATAAGGACGAGCCAGAGTCATCGCCCGCTGGCGATGAGACGAGGAGAAGATGGTCTGGTTGCCAACTAGCGACATGGTTCAACGGTCGGGGCTAAATGAACTAGAAACAATAAGACGATGAGAAGTCGGGACACGAAGGTTTCTCCTTTTAGCGTAATTTTCGAAGTTATATTGTTTGAGATTGAGTATCTCTTTCGTGAAAGCTGGTTACTTTGATTTTTTGTATCTTACGAAGTTTTAATATTCACATTCTTTTTATTTTTAAAAAAGAAAAAGTCCATGGAGTAGTTTCTAGACATTGACTCATCAGCGAGTTCAATCATAAGATCATCCACATCCAGACATATACGCCCTTTCTTAATATCAATGATTGCACCGGCAGAATCCAAAAATTGCCTTCCCAAAATAAGTGGATCTTTAGGCTCTTGCCCATATTTCAAGGAGAAGATCAAGACTACTCAATATTTGTATTGGAACCCCACTTTCAATCCATATTATTTATCTTATGCTTGAGTAGTCACCTTGTTGGATTTAGGGTTATTAATGGTTTTGAGGGATTAGACAAACAATAGAATTGCTAGGGTAATTATTAGATCTATCATCAGGATTGTACTTATTGCTTATGTTCTTGATTACCTACCTATAACCTTGATCTTAGGATAATTGACAGTGTGAGAGTAGGATCATTACATGAACAATATTCTATTGATCTTAAATTACTAGGGACAATCGAGAGACTGGTCTAGTAATTCTAAGTGAACCAATAGAATCTGATCGTTTAATTTGACTAAGAAAGCCATCGATCGATGTCGTTTGCATAACATCGATAGACGGTCATTCCAAATTTGTACACAAAAGTTGTAGATTCTGAGGTTATCCATATGATAGATATAACTTAATATTTTACTAATTGAATTTGTGTTCTATGATTGAAAACCCCTTGGATTCAATCTATTTAATTCAGTACCTGAAACCCTAGATCTAGCAATTTTTCTTACTTGTTTACAAACCAATTCTTTCTTATTTACTTATTCTAAACTCTTATTAATTTCCTAGCTTAACTGAGTCGATTATCAAATATATTTTATATGGTTAATATGGCGATCGTGACTAGGAATGAGAGAGGGGACCTGGGACACCCCCGATCTGGTCTAAGTACAAGTTAACTCGACCGGTCGTGAAAAAATCAAACAAGAACATGCACAACCAATCACTAGTAACTTAAACCAAAAGGAGAAGCCACAATATGTACATAAATGATTAACCGGAAGTTCCCGGAACAGATCCAGGTACTTTAGGTCAATCGCCTAAGTACACATATCATATTAGGTACAATCCGAGGCTTTTCAAACCCGACTAAGTAATACCCAATAGTTAGTTCGTCTAGACAAGGACTAATATCATATGGAACTCGTACTTAAAGAAACATTCTTTAGTACATTATATAATATTCTTTCAAAAGCATCTTACAAAATTTTATAGATTAACCTCGAGGTTTTCAATAAACAAACTTTACACTTAAGAATATCAAAAATATTTTTACAAGGATAATAAAACTATCCTGGCTAATGTTGTTCCTTCCCGTCCTAAAGTAAAGGTCTCCCGCCTACTGGTTACCTGCATCACAATGAGTCATGAGTAACTAGTTTACTCAGTGAGTCTAATCCGGCACCCCCAACACATATCAATAGTATCATGAGCAATAAACACCATTTGAATGAAGAGGAAAATATATTCCTTAATTATTGTATATATATTAGGCCTATCATTCCATCGATGTGAATCATATCTTAAACATCACCTCCATGTCACCCGCCATTCACTCAAATATCAATACACTATATATATATACTAGACCCGATAAACCACAAAAGCTAACCGAGCCTAGTGAGTTAGCATTACCAACATCCTCGAACGTCCTTATGAACATTCGAGACTGCATCATCATGCAGTACACGGCATCCAGGGTGCCACCCATCATCGTGTCTACATGACTTTGTTCAATTCACAGGACCAAGTCATGGTAATGCGAGGACTTTAGGGAGATTGAATACGATAAGACTTCACATGATTCATACTCATATACTTAATAATATACTTATATATTAGTACTTGAGAAAAAGTACTAAGGCTCAAGATAAACCCCAAATAATAATTCATAATATCATCTAGTTTACTTAAAATTTCTTTTCTTTTGTCTTTCAGGTGCATGCCCAGTAGTACTAAAAGCAATAAGGAAAAAGACTTAATTTTCTCAAACTCAGTAGCTGTCGAACGTAGCATCCGCAAGGAGAACCGACAAGCATCGATCGACACCAATACTTCTTCGTCGATCTACACTTATCTTCCATAATTGATCGACAAAAATACCGAGACAGTGATCGATGGTGTTTCCCGAGCAGAGATGGTTAATATGGCGATCGTGACTAGGAATGAGAGAGGGGACCTGTGACACCCTCGATCTGGTCTAAGTAAAAGTTGACTCGACCGGTCGTGCAAAATCAATAAGAACATGCACAACCAATCACTAGTAACTTAAACCAAAAGGAGAAGCCACAATGTGTACATAAATGATTAACCGGAAGTTCCCGGAAACAGATCCAGGTACTTTAGGCTAATCTCCTAAGTACACATATCCTCGAGGTTTTCGATAAACAAACTTTACACTTAACAATATCAATTTTTGCAAGGATAATAAAACTACCCCTGGCTAATGCTGATCCTTCCCGTCCTAAAGTAAATTTCTCCCGCCTACTGGTTACCTGCATCACAAATGAGTAATGAGTAACTAGTTTACTCAGTGAGTCTAATCCCGCACGCCAACTCATATCAATAGTATCCTGAGCAATCGACACCATTTGAATGAAGAAGAAATATATTCCTTAATTATTTTATATATATATTAGGCCTATCATTCCATCGATGTGAATCATATCTTAAACATCACCTCCATGTCACCCGCTATTCACTAAAATATCAATACACTATATATATATATACTAGACCCGATAAACCACAAAAGCTAACCGAGCCTAGTGAGTTAGCATTACCAACATCCTCGAACGTCCTTATGAACATTCGAGACTGCATTATCATGCAGTACACGGCCTCCAGAGTGCTACCCCATCATTGTGTCTTCATGACTTTGTTCCATTCACAGGACCAGGTCATGGTAATGCGGGGACTTTAGTGAGATTGAATACGATAAAACTTCACATGATTCATACTCATATACTTAATAATATACTTATATATTAGTACTTGAGAAGGCTCAGGATAAACCTCAAATAATAATTCATAATATCATCTAGTTTACTTACAATTTGTTTTTATTTTGTCTTTCAGGTTCATGCCCAGTAGTACTAGAAGCAATAAGGAAAAAGACTTAATTTTCTCAGACCCAGTAGCTATCGAACGTAGCATCCGCAAGGAGAACCGACAAGCATCGATCGACACCAATACTTCTACGTCGATCTACACTTATCTTCCATAATTGATCGACACAAATACCGAGACATCGATCGATGGTGTTTCCCGAGCAGAGATGGTTAATATGGCGATCGTGACTAGGAATGAGAGAGGGGACCTGTGACACCCTCGTTCTGGTCTAAGTAAAAGTTGACTCGACCGGTCGTGCAAAAATCAAATAAGAACATGCACAACCAATCACTAGTAACTTAAACCAAAAGGAGAACCCGCAATGTGTACATAAATGATTAACCGGAAGTTCCCAGAACAGATCCAGGTACTTTAGGCCAATCGCCTAAGTACACATATCCTAATTACGTACAATCCGATGGTTTTCAACCCGGCTAAGTAATACCCAATAGTTAGTTTTTCTAGACAAGGACTAATATCATATGGAACTCGTACTTAAAGAAATATTCTTTAATGCATTATTAAATATTCTTTCAAAAGCATCTTACAATTTTTATAGATTAACCTCGAGGTTTTTGATAAACAAACTTTACACTTAAGAATATCAAATATATTTTTGCAAGGATATAAAACTACCCCTGGCTAATGCTGTTCCTTCCCGTCCTAAAGTAAAGGTCTCCCGCCTACTGCTTACCTGCATTACAAATGAGTCATGAGTAACTAGTTTACTCAGTGAGTCTAAATCCCGCACCCCCAACACATATCAATAGAATCCTGAGCAATGGACACCATTTGAATGAAGAGGAAATATAATCCTTAATTATTGTATATATATTAGGCCTATCATTCCATCGATGTGAATCATATATTAAACATCACCTCCATGTCACCCGCCATTCACTCAAATATCAATACACTATATATATATATACTAGACCCGATAAACCACAAAAGCTAACCGAGCCTAGTGAGTTAGCATTACCATCATCCTCGAACGTCCTTATGAACATTCGAGACTGCATCATCATGCAGTACACGGCCTCCAGGGTGCTACCCCATCATCGTGTCTTCATGACTTTGTTCCATTCACAGGACCAAGTCATGGTAATGCGGGGACTTTAGGGAGATTGAATACGATAAGACTTCACATGATTCATACTCATATACTTAATAATATACTTATATATTAGTACTTGAGAAGGCTCAGGATAAACCTCAAATAATAATTCATATTATCATCTAGTTTACTTACAATTTGTTTTTCTTTTGTCTTTCAGGTTCATGCCCAGTAGTACTAGAAGCAATAAGGAAAAAGACTTAATTTTCTCAGACCCAGTAGCTATCGAACGTAGCATCCGCAAGGAGAACCGACAAGCATCGATCGACACCAATACTTCTTCGTCGATCTACACTTATCTTCCATAATTGATCGACACAAATACCGAGACATCGATCGATGGTGTTTCCCGAGCAGAGATGGTTAATATGGCGATCGTGACTAGGAATGAGAGAGGGGACCTGTGACACCCTCGATCTGGTCTAAGTAAAAGTTGACTCGACCGGTCGTGCAAAAATCAAATAAGAACATGCACAACCAATCACTAGTAACTTAAACCAAAAGGAGAAGCCACAATGTGTACATAAATGATTAACCGGAAGTTCCCGGAACAGATCCAGGTACTTTAGGCCAATCGCCTAAGTACACATATCCTATTACGTACAATCCGATGCTTTTCAACCCGGCTAAGTAATACCCAATAGTTAGTTTTTCTAGACAAGGACTAATATCATATGGAACTCGTACTTAAAGAAACATTCTTTAATGCATTATTAAATATTCTTTCAAAAGCATCTTACAAATTTTTATAGATTAACCTCGAGGTTTTTGATAAACAAACTTTACACTTAAGAATATCAAATATATTTTTGCAAGGATAATAAAACTACCCCTGGCTAATGCTGTTCCTTCCCGTCCTAAAGTAAAGGTCTCCCGCCTACTGGTTACCTGCATCACAAATGAGTCATGAGTAACTAGTTTACTCAGTGAGTCTAATCCCGCACCCCCAACACATATAATCGTATCCTGAGCAATCGACACCATTTGAATGAAGAGAAATATATTCCTTAATTATTGTTTATATATTAGGCCTATCATTCCATCGATGTGAATCATATCTTAAACATCACCTCCATGTGACCCGCCATTCACTCAAATATCAATACACTATATATATATACTAGACCCGATAAACCACAAAAGCTAACCGAGCCTAGTGAGTTAGCATTACCATCATCCTCGAACGTCCTTATGAACATTCGAGACTGCATCATCATGCAGTACACGGCCTCCAGGGTGCTACCCCATCATTGTGTCTTCATCACTTTGTTCCATTCACAGGACCAAGTCATGGTAATGCGGGGACTTTAGGGAGATTGAATACGATAAGACTTCACATGATTCATACTCATATACTTAATAATATACTTATATATTAGTACTTGAGAAGGCTCAGGATAACCTCAAATAATAATTCATAATTTCATCTAGTTTACTTACAATTTGTTTTTCTTTTGTCTTTCAGGTTCATGCCCAGTAGTACTAGAAGCAATAAGGAAAAAGACTTAATTTTCTCAGACCCAGTAGCTATCGAAAGTAGCATCCGCAAGGAGAACCGACAAGCATCGATCGACACCAATACTTCTTCGTCGATCTACACTTATCTTCCATAATTGATCGACCCAAATACCGAGACATCGATCGATGGTGTTTCCCGAGCAGAGATGGTTAATATGGCGATCGTGACTAGGAATGAGAGAGGGGACCTGTGACACCCTCGATCTGGTCTAAGTAAAAGTTGACTCGACCGGTCGTCCAAAAATCAAATAAGAACATGCACAACCAATCACTAGTAACTTAAACCAAAAGGAGAAGCCACAATGTGTACATAAATGATTAACCGGAAGTTCCCGGAACAGATCCAGGTACTTTAGGCCAATCGCCTAAGTACACATATCCTATTACGTACAATCCGATGCTTTTCAACCCGGCTAAGTAATACCCAATAGTTAGTTTTTCTAGACAAGGACTAATATCATATGGAACTCGTACTTAAAGAAACATTCTTTAATGCATTATTAAATATTCTTTCAAAAGCATCTTACAATTTTTATAGATTAACCTCGAGGTTTTTGATAAACAAACTTTACACTTAAGAATATCAAATATATTTTTGCAAGGATAATAAAACTACCCCTGGCTAATGCTGTTCCTTCCGTCCTAAAGTAAAGGTCTCCCGCTACTGGTTACCTGCATCACAAATGAGTCATGAGTAACTAGTTTACTCAGTGAGTCTAATCCCGCACCCCAACACATATCAATAGTATCCTGAGCAATCGACACCATTTGAATGAAGAGGAAATATATTCCTTAATTATTGTATATATATTAGGCCTATCATTCCATCGATGTGAATCATATATTAAACATCACCTCCATGTCACCCGCCATTCACTCAAATATCAATACACTATATATATATACTAGACCCGATAAACCACAAAAGCTAACCGAGCCTAGTGAGTTAGCATTACCATCATCCTCGAACGTCCTTATGAACATTCGAGACTGCATCATCATGCAGTACACGGCCTCCAGGTTGCTACCCCATCATCGTGTCTTCATGACTTTGTTCCATTCATAGGACCAAGTCATGGTAATGCGGTGACTTTAGGGAGATCGAATACGATAAGACTTCACATGATTCATACTCACATACTTAATAATATACTTATATATTAGTACTTGAGAAGGCTCAGGATGAACCTCAAATAATAATTCATAATATCATCTAGTTTACTTACAATTTGTTTTTCTTTTGTCTTTCAAGTTCATGCCCAGTAGTACTAGAAGAAATAAGGAAAAAGACTTAATTTTCTCAGACCCAGTAGCTATCAACGTAGCATTCGCAAGGAGAACCGACAAGCATCGATCGACACCAATACTTCTTCGTCGATCTACACTTATCTTCCATAATTGATCGACACAAATACCGAGACATCGATCGATGGTGTTTCACGAGCAGAGATGGTTAATATGGCGATCGTGACTAGGAATGAGAGAGGGGACCTGTGACACCCTCGATCTGGTCTAAGTAAAACTTGACTCGACCGGTCGTGCAAAAATCAAATAAGAACATGCACAACCAATCACTAGTAACTTAAACCAAAAGGAGAAGCCACAATGTGTACATAAATGATTAACCGGAAGTTCCCGGAACAGATCCAGGGACTTTAGGCCAATCGCCTAAGTACACATATCCTATTACGTACAATCCGATGCTTTTCAACTCGGCTAAGTAATACCCAATAGTTAGTTTGTCTAGACAAGGACTAATATCATATGGAACTCGTACTTAAAGAAACATTCTTTAATGCATTATTAAATATTCTTTCAAAAGCATCTTACAAATTTTTATAGATTAACCTCGAGGTTTTCGATAAACAAACTTTACACTTAAGAATATCAAATATATTTTTGCAAGGATAATAAAACTACCCCTGGCTAATGCTGTTCCTTCCCGTCCTAAAGTAAAGGTCTCCTGCCTACTAGTTACCTGCATCACAAATGAGTCATGAGTCACTAGTTTACTCAGTGAGTCTAATCCCGCACCCCCAACACATATCAATAGTATCCTGAGCAATAGACACCATTTGAATGAAGAGGAAATATATTCCTTAATTATTGTATATATATTAGGCCTATCATTCCATCGATGTGAATCATATATTAAACATCACCTCCATGTGACCCGCCATTCACTCAAATATTAATACACTATATATATATACTAGACCCGATAAACCACAAAAGCTAACCGAGCCTAGTGAGTTAGCATTACCATCATCCTCGAACGTCCTTATGAACATTCGAGACTGCATCATCATGCAGTACACGGCCTCCAGGTTGCTACCCCATCATCGTGTCTTCATGACTTTGTTCCATTCATAGGACCAAGTCATGGTAATGCGGGGACTTTAGGGAGATCGAATACGATAAGACTTCACATGATTCATACTCACATACTTAATAATATACTTATATATTAGTACTTGAGAAGGCTCAGGATAAACCTCAAATAATAATCATAATATCATCTAGTTTACTTACAATTTTTTTTCTTTTGTCTTTCAGGTTCATGCCCAGTAGTACTAGAAGCAATAAGGAAAAAGACTTAATTTTCTCAGACCCAGTAGCTATCGAACGTAGCATCCGCAAGGAGAACCGACAAGCATCGATCGACACCATACTTCTTCGTCGATCTACACTTATCTTCCATAATTGATTGACCCAAATACCGAGACATCGATCGATGGTGTTTCCCGAGCAGAGATGGTTAATATGGCGATGTTGACTAGGAATGAGAGAGGGAACCTGTGACACCCTCGATCTGGTCTAAGTAAAACTTGACTCGACCGGTCGTCCAAAAATCAAATAAGAACATGCACAACCAATCACTAGTAACTTAAACCAAAAGGAGAAGCCACAATGTGTACATAAATGATTAACCGGAAGTTCCCGGAACAGATCCAGGGACTTTAGGCCAATCACCTAAGTACACATATCCTATTACGTACAATCCGATGCTTTTCAACTCAGCTAAGTAATACCCAATAGTTAGTTTGTCTAGACAAGGACTAATATCATATGGAACTCGTACTTAAAGAAACACTCTTTAATGCATTATTAAATATTCTTTCAAAAGCATCTTACAAATTTTTATAGATTAACCTCGAGGTTTTCAATAAACAAACTTTACACTTAAGAATATCAAATATATTTTTGCAAGGATAATAAAACTACCCCTGGCTAATGCTGTTCCTTCCCGTCCTAAAGTAAAGGTCTCCTGCCTACTAGTTACCTGCATCACAAATGAGTCATGAGTCACTAGTTTACTCAGTGAGTCTAATCCCGCACCCCCAACACATATCAATAGTATCCTGAGCAATAGACACCATTTGAATGAAGAGGAAATATATTCCTTAATTATTGTATATATATTAGGCCTATCATTCCATCGATGTGAATCATATCTTAAACATCACCTCCATGTGACCCGCCATTCACTCAAATATTAATACACTATATATATATACTAGACCTGATGAACCACAAAAGATAACCGAGCCTAGTGAGTTAGTATTACCATCATCCTCGAACGTCCTTATGAACATTCGAGACTGCATCATCATGCACTACACGGCCTCCAGGGTGCTACCCCATCATTGTGTCTTCATCACTTTGTTCCATTCACAGGACCAAGTCATGGTAATGCGGGGACTTTAGGGAGATTGAATACGATAAGACTTCACATGATTCATACTCATATACTTAATAATATACTTATATATTAGTACTTGAGAAGGCTCAGGATAAACCTCAAATAATAATTCATAATTTCATCTAGTTTACTTACAATTTGTTTTTCTTTGTCTTTCAGGTTCATGCCCAGTAGTACTAGAAGCAATAAGGAAAAAGACTTAATTTTCTCAGACCCAGTAGCTATCGAAAGTAGCATCCGCAAGGAGAACCGACAAGCATCGATAGACACCAATACTTCTTCGTCTATCTACACTTATCTTCCATAATTGATCGACCCAAATACCGAGACAACGATCAATGGTGTTTCCCGAGCAGAGATGGTTAATATGGCGATCGTGACTAGGAATGAGAGAGGGGACCTGTGACACCCTCGATCTGGTCTAAGTAAAAGTTGACTCGACCGGTCGTCCAAAAATCAAATAAGAACATGCACAACCAATCACTAGTAACTTAAACCAAAAGGAGAAGCCACAATGTGTATATAAATGATTAACCGGAAGTTCCCGGAACAGATCCAGGTACTTTAGGACAATCTCCTAAGTACACATATCCTATTACGTACAATCCGATGCTTTTCAACCCGGGTAAGTAACACCTAATAGTTAGTTTTTCTAGACAAGGACTAATATCATATGGAACTCGTACTTAAAAAGACATTCGTTAATGCATTATTAAATATTCTTTCAAAATCATCTTACAAATTTTTATAGATTAACCTCGAGGTTTTTGATAAACAAATTTTACACTTAAGAATATCAAATATATTTTTGCAAGGATAATAAAACTACTCCTGGCTAATGCTGTTTTTCCCATCCTAAAGTAAAAGTCTCTCGCCTACTGGTTACCTGCATCACAAATGAGTCATGAGTAACTAGTTTACTCAGTGAGTCTAATCCCGCACCCCCAACACATATCAATAGCATCCTGAGCAATCGACACCATTTGAATGAAGAGGAAATATAATCCTTAATTATTGTATATATATTAGGCCTATCATTCCATCGATGTGAATCATATATTAAACATCACCTCCATGTCACCCGCCATTCACTCAAATATCAATACACTATATATATATATACTAGACTCGATAAAGCACAAAAGCTAACCGAGCCTAGTGAGTTAGCATTACCATCATACTCGAACGTCCTTATGAACGTTCGAGACTGCATCATCATGCAGTACACGGCCTCCAGGGTGCTACCCCATCATCGTGTCTTCATGACTTTGTTCCATTCACAGGACCAAGTCATGGTAATGCGGGGACTTTAGGGAGATTGAATACGATAAGACTTCACATGATTCTTACTCATATACTTAATAATATACTTATATATTAGTACTTGAGAAGGCTCAGGATAAACCTCAAATAATAATTCATAATATCATCTAGTTTACTTACAATTTGTTTTTCTTTTGTCTTTCAGGTTCATGCCCATTAGTACTAGAACCAATAAGGAAAAAGACTTAATTTTCTCAGACCCAGTAGCTATCAAACGTAGCATCCGCAAGGAGAACTGACAAGCATCGATCGACACCAATACTTCTTCATCGATCTACATGTATCTTCCATAATTGATCGACACAAATACCGAGACAACGATCGATGGTGTTTCACGAGCAGAGATGGTTAATATGGCGATCGTGACTAGGAATGAGAGAGGGGACCTGTGACACCCTCGATCTGGTCTAAGTAAAAGTTGACTCGACCGGTCGTGAAAAATCAAATAAGATCATGCACAACCAATCCCAAGGAACTTAAACCAAAAGGAAAAGCCACAATGTGTACATAAATGATTAACTGGAAGTTCCCGGAACAGATCCAGGTACTTTAGGCCAATCACCTAAGTACACATATCCTATTAAGTACAATCCGATGCTTTCCAACCCGGCTAAGTAATACCCAATAGTTAGTTTGTCTAGACAAGGACTAATATCATATGGAACTCGTACTTAAAGAAACATTCTTTAATGCATTATTAAATATTCTTTCAAAGGCCTCTTACAAATTTTTATAGATTAACCTCGAGGTTTTCGATAAACAAACTATACACTTAGGAATATCAAATATATTTTTGCAAGGATAATAAAACTACCCCTGGGTAATGCTGTTCCTTCCCGTCCTAAAGTAAAGGTCTCCCGCATACTGGTTACCTGCATCACAAATGAGTCATGAGTAACTAGTTTACTCAATGAGTCTAATCCCGCACCCCCAACACATATCAATCGTATCCTGAGCAATCAAAACCATTTGAATGAAGAGGAAATATATTCCTTAATTATTGTTTATATATTAGGCCTATCATTCCATCGATGTGAATCATATCTTAAACATCACCTCCATGTGACCCGCCATTCACTCAAATATCAATACACTATATATATATATATACTAGACCTGATAAACCACAAAAGCTAACCGAGCCTAGTGAGTTAGCATTACCATCACCATCATCCTCGAACGTCCTTATGAACATTCGAGACTGCATCATCATGCAGTACACGGCCTCCAGGGTGCTACCCCATCATTGTGTCTTCATCACTTTGTTCCATTCACAGGACCAAGTCATGGTAATGCGGGGACTTTAGGGAGATTGGATACGATAAGACTTCACATGATTGATACTCATATACTTAATAATATACTTATATATTAGTACTTGAGAAAGCTCAGGATAAACCTCAAATAATAATTCATAATTTCATCTATTTTACTTACAATTTGTTTTTCTTTTGTCTTTCAGGTTCATGCCCAGTAGTACTAGAAGCAATAAGGAAAAAGACTTAATTTTCTCAGACCCAGTAGCTATCGAACGTAGCATCCCCAAGGAGAACCGACAAGCATCGATCGACACCAATACTTCTAAGTCGAGCTACACTTATCTTCCATAATTGATCGACACAAATACAGAGACATCGATCGATGGTGTTTCCCGAGCAGAGATGGTTAATATGGCGATCGTGACTAGGAGTGAAAGAGGAGACCTGTGACACCCTCGATCTGGTCTAAGTAAAAGTTGACTCGACCGTTCGTGGGCAAAAATCAAATAAGAACATGCACAACCAATCACTAGTAACTTAAACCAAAAGGAGAAGCCACAATGTGTACATAAACGATTAACCGGAAGTTCCCGGAACAGATCCAGGTACTTTAGGCCAATCGCCTAAGTACGCATATCCTATTATGTACAATCCGATGCTTTTCAACCCGGCTAAGTAATACCCAATAGTTAGTTTGTCTAGAAAGGACTAATATCATATGGAACTCATACTTAAAGAAATATTATTTAATGCATTATTAAATATTCTTTCAAAAGCATCTTACAAATTTTTATAGATTAACCTCGAGGTTTTCGATAAACAAACTTTACACTTAAGAATATCAAATATATTTTTGCAAGGATAATAAAACTACCCCTGGCTAATGCTGTTCCTTCCCGTCCTAAAGTAAAGGTCTCCCGCCTACTGGTTACCTGCATCACAAATGAGTCATGAGTAACTAGTTTACTCAGTGAGTCTAATCCCGCACCCCCAACACATATCAATCGTACCTTGAGCAATCGACACCATTTGAATGAAGAGGAAATATATTCTTTAATTATTGTTTATATATTAGGCCTATCATTCCATCGATGTGAATCATATCTTAAACATCACCTCCATGTGACCCGCCATTCACTAAAATATCAATACACTATATATATATATATACTAGACCCGATAAACCACAAAAGCTAACCGAGCCTAGTGAGTTAGCATTACTATCATCCTCGAACGTCCTTATGAACATTCGAGACTGCATCAATATGCAGTACACGGCCTCCAGGGTGCTACCCCATCATTGTGTCTTCATCACTTTGTTCCATTCAAAGGACCAAGTCATGGTAATGCGGGGACTTTAGGGAGATTGAATACGATAAGACTTAACATGATTGATACTCATATACTTAATAATATACTTATATATTAGTACTTGAGAAGGCTCAGGATAAACCTCAAATAATAATTCATAATTTCATCTAGTTTACGTACAATTTGTTTTTCTTTTGTCTTTCAGGTTCATGCCCAGTAGTACTAGAAGCAATAAGGAAAAAGACTTAATTTTCTCAGACCCAGTAGCTATCGAACGTAGCATCCCCAAGGAGAACCGACAAGCATCGATCGACACCAATACTTCTAAGTCGAGCTACACTTATCTTCCATAATTGATCGACACAAATACAGAGACATCGATCGATGGTGTTTCCCGAGCAGAGATGGTTAATATGGCGATCGTGACTAGGAGTGAGAGAGGAGACCTGTGACACCCTAGATCTGGTCTAAGTAAAAGTTGACTCGACCGTTCGTGGGGCAAAAATCAAATAAGAACATGCACAACCAATCACTAGTAACTTAAACCAAAAGGAGAAGCCACAATGTGTACATAAACGATTAACCGGAAGTTCCCGGAACAGATCCAGGTACTTTAGGCCAATCGCCTAAGTACGCATATCCTATTATGTACAATCCGATGCTTTTCAACCCGGCTAAGTAATACCCAATAGTTAGTTTGTCTAAACAAGGACTAATATCATATGGAACTCGTACTTAAAGAAACGTTCTTTAATGCATTATTAAATATTCTTTCAAAAGCATCTTACAAATTTTTATAGATTAACCTCGAGGTTTTCGATAAACAAACTTTACACTTAAGAATATACAATATATTTTTGCAAGGATAATAAAACTACCCCTGGCTAATGCTGTTCCTTCCCGTCATAAAGTAAAGGTCTCCCGCCTACTGGTTACCTGCATCACAAATGAGTCATTAGTAACTAGTTTACTCAGTGAGTCTAATCCCGCATCCCCAACACATATCAATAGTATCCTGAGCAATCGACACCATTTGAATGAAGAGGAAATATATTCCTTAATTATTGTATATATATTAGGCCTATCATTCCATCGATGTGAATCATATCTTAAACATCACCTCCATGTCGCCCGCCATTCACTCAAATATCAATCCACTATATATATATATATATATATATATATATATATATATATTTATATATATTAGACCCGATAAACCACAAAAGCTAACCGAGCCTAGTGAGTTAGCATTACCATCATCCTCGAATGTCCTTATGAACATTTGAGACTACATCATCATGCACTACACGGCCTCCAGGGTGCTACCTCATCATCGTGTCTTTATGAATTTGTTCCATTCACAGGACCAAGTCATGGTAATGCGGGGACTTTAGGGAGATTGAATACGATAAGACTTCACATGATTCATGCTCATATACTTATATATTAGTACTTGAGAACAAGTACTAAGGCTCAGGATAAACCTCAAATAATAATTCATAATATTTCTTAAGTGGTTATAATATGTAAACACTTCACAGTTTAATATAGTTAAAAAAAGTTACTTATATATGACCCATAATCATTTATTTTACTCAAGCAACCCTCATTCATAACTCATCACTCATCTATCTAGATTCACGTTTGATTATATGATATTGGCTAACGAAGACCAAACTAGAGCTCAAGCCAATCACACTCCACTTCACTTCTGATTCAGAACGTCCAAAAGGAAGGATCCGGTTGATCCCACCACTGACCTAAAACAAAGCAGTTCGGTACACAAGATCATTAATCCAGCAGTTCGGTTGCGAAGAAGAACTTAAATTAAATCTTACCAGCTCGGTTCAGGACAAATATTAGCAGTTCAGATCAACTCATTCTAGATCAGGATTTGAAAATTTCAGACCATAGACAGCTCGGCTCAGATCAGTACTAGAAAAGATCAAATTGAGTTCAGTTCGGTTTAATTCTAGTCAATTCATAACAACTTAGCTAGTAGTTCCATTAGGTTGATTCAAACTGAAACTAAACAAGTCTGAACCTTAAAAAGCCTTTTAAAAATGATCTGTGAAGTAGCTTAACCTATCACCATCCGGTTCTATTCAGACTAATCAGACAACAAGGTCCAAGGCCTTACCGGTTTTACTTCAGTGATGGATGAACTTGGTAGCCCACTCTCTTAATGCTAAGATCACGTCCTGACCTTCAAAAAAGGAGATCAAGATTCGGTTCAACTCAGGACAGAAGCGAGCATAACTTAGGTTTTACATCAGACATGAAGCTTCCTTAAAACTGATCTGATTAACTGATCCGAACAAACTGATTTAAGGTCTTACCGGTTCAATAATCAAGACTGATAAGTTGTGGACTGATCTCACAGATCTCCTAGACCAGATACAATTTTACAAACACCAGAGTCACTGATTCAAAGCACAAGAAGGGTGTAAAGGGTCGTCCATGCTGAGATCTCTCTTCTGATTTTTCTCTGAATTTTTCTCTTAATTTTTGTCACAGATTTTTCTGTCTTCTTTCTCTTTGTCTCTCTAAACTTTTCTGTCTGGTTTTTGCTCTCTGTCTCATAACGTCCAGAGGAGAGAAGAAGATGTGTTATAGCATAAGAATTTGCTTAAGCAGAGGGTTTACTTAACACAAAGCAGGGCTGAGAGTGGACAGGTGGAGAGCTGCTTCATTACTCCCAGTAGCCAAGCTGCTTTCCTTTCCTTCACATGAAGTAAGCTTAACTCAGTCATGTGCTTATCACATGTTCTGGTCCAGCAAGGAAGCAAGCAAGCACACAGATGCATGTCATGTGAATTATTTACTGAGGAAGCAACTAGGCTAGAAGGTGAAAGGCATGTGACGGTTCAGGATTAATTGTATGAGTTTTGTCGATATTTTTTGGACAGTTTTGAACTAAATGTTTCTCATCCTTTGAATCTCGTCCTTTTTCGACTATGCTCGTCCATATTAATAAAAAATAAACCATAATAGTTAACACTCTACCAGAAATCTCAATGGGAGGCCTTTCAACCACATGAAAGTCCCGTCGAGACATTAATTCACCGGGTCAATTTTATTTTTAAATCTGATCGTCAAATCTCCAAACTTATCTTATTGAATTTCTCGACCAAAATAAAATCTGCTCATGAGGGTTATTACAGGACCTGTATGACTTCGATGGTAATCTGCGTAATACTATTGGTCAGACAATTGATGATCAGAGGATTGTAATCCCTGAACCAGAAGAAGCTGCTGTAGCTCAAGCTGGAGATGAAGACCAGACTACTCAACCTAGAAAGTTGGCTGACTAAAATCGTCAAGATCTATTATATGCCAACAGATCTGCTATTTGTCCTCCATCTTTCCAAAGAAAGGATTTTAAGCTGAAGCCAGCCTATTTCACACTTGTGGCACAGATACCATTTCATTGTCATTCTCATGAGCACCCTATGGATCATTTGGTGCAATTCGAGGATCATGTGTCTGCCATTAAGGCTAATGGAGTCCCTGATGATAACCTTTTATGCAAGCTGTTCAAATATTCGCTTGCTAGAGATGCTCTATACTGGCTTAAGCATCTACCACCAGGATCTCTTACATCCTGTAAAAACATCAAAAACGCCTTCTTGCGTAATTTCTTTGATGATGCCAGAGCACAAGATTTGAGGAGCAGAATTGCTACATTCACACATGAGCCTGCAGAGTCTTTCAGAAACTCCTGGATCAGATTCAAATCCTACCAAAGAGATTGCCCAGACCATGGATTCAATGAAGTTGCAACTTCTCAGCACTTTCTTCAGAGGTATTGAGTTGTCATACCAGATTGTTGTATACACAGCCAGTGAAGGAAACTTTCGCACTAGGAGTCCAAAAGAGGCTACCAGATTGATAGAGAATTTGGCAGCTAGCAACAACAGCAAGAACAATGATCAGGAGAGGAGGAAATCAGTCCCTACACTAAACAAGGATCAGATGGAAGAAGTAAAACACAAGTTGGACTGTGTTCAGACGTTTTTGAAGAAGCAAGTTAGGTTTACAGAAGGTGTAGAATCTACAGGATCTAACAAAGAGAAAGGTAAAGAAGAGAATGTGAACTTTGTTGGTGGAAATGGATTCTAGAGATATGGGAATCAGAGCAACAATAACTATTATGGCAATGGTCAAAGGAGTAGCTACAACCAAGGATCACAACAACATATATCCTACATCAACAACAGAACCTATGGAGCCTCCTACTATCAAAACACCTCATCATATACACAGGAAAAAAATATTGAAGCCATGATTTACAAGGTTCTAAAGGGACAGTTGAGATGACAATGGATTTCAATAAAAGATCGATGTCGTCTATGACAACGTCAACATTAAATTTGAATCTCTCAACACCCATGTGAAGAATCAAAAGAAACAAGCGGTCCGGACCAGTGAAGTTGTGAGGAGACAAGAAGACTTGATCAAGGAAAAGATTGAGGCTGGAAAGAAGCATCACGTCAGTGCCATCATAAATGATGATTTTGGCAAGTCATGGAAGACGTTAGGCACCAGGAGGAAGAAACTCGTGAGAATCCCATGCCTTGTTTGAAAGACAATCGATCGACATCCACAACTAATCATCGATTGATGGTATCTGAGGAATCTGTGGAATCATGTGAAGAGATGGACATGGATTGCTAGCCGGACCCTACCGTCACTCGAAGGCAGTAAAAACAAAAGGTTGTCGGTTGCCAAGCATAGACAAGAGTATTTTATATGCTAATAGGCACTCGAAAACCACCCTACCAAAACCCAGACAGACAGATAAACCAATCCGTACGGTAATTGAGGAAGCTAAGGATAGACATTAGAGAGGAAAGAAGAAGGTCCCTAACCATCTTAGAAGGGACAATAATGAGAAAGAGATGGACAGATTTCCTAAGAGAGTCCTTAGAATCCCTTTAGAAACCATTCGAGGAAGCTTATTACACTCACAGATAGTGGATGTTCTTCAGAAAAACCATAGAGACTGATGTGGAAACTGAAAGAATGTTCAATCATCTGAGGGGAAGATAAAGCAGAGGGTTAGTTGAAGAAGAGAAGCGACACTAGGAAGTTTGTGGTTCCCTACAACATCAAGGTACATAACTACCCTGATGCACTCTATGACATCGTCTCTCCAATAAGAATTATGCCAAGAACCATGGCATAGGTGCTAAGCTTAAAGGTGTATCCTTCTAGTGATTCATTCACTTTTGTGGATTGCTCTAACGTGAATTCATGAGGCATAGTAAAAGACCTCCAAGTGAAAATCAGAAATGCCCTAATTACTGTAGACATTCATGTCTTGGACGTCCAAGTGGAGCAGCATTCATCCCTGCTACTTGCAAGAGCATTCATGGCCACAGTAGGAGCAGTATGCAACATGAAGACAAACAAGTTGCATCTATCTCTTATTGATCAAAATCACTACTATGAGCCTGTGCAAACTAGAACCAAGACTGCTCTCATTGATTTGGTTCATGAACGAGGACTTGTGGCCACATGTTTCTGCGATTTCGAACATGAGAATTATCTAACGATGGGAGCATCGATCAATAGCCAGCCTAATACATCGATCGACGATGCTAATGAACCGTTGATCGATACCCTCCTTATTGCCATCGATCAACGACAACCCTGACCTAAGGCATGATAAGACTAACCCAGATTACGACGAATCTTATTTAAAAGAAGAATAAATCGAGTACCGTGATGTTGCACTAGAGGAAGCTGAAATTTCAGAGAATCCTATGAAACTTGGGTCCCTACATTGATCGACTATGCCCTATACCATCGATCGATGATAATCTGGCAGAATACAATGTAGATTATGGTTATCTCAGACCAGAATGAGTTCGGAATTTTAAGGGATCCAAAAGGATATGCACGAGCAATGGATGGACGAATTCTCAACGTACCTATGGAAGATGTACCAAACATGCTAAAAATGGCCAATGGATCAGGAAACCTCTTCAAACAACAGCAACATGACAACCCTGTAGATAACAACACAGCATCGATCAACATATCACTGCTGCCGTCGATCGACAATCACTCTACAGAGGACTTTGACAGTTATATATCAGAACCTAAAGTGTTTGATCCCGGGAATTTTGATTATGGGGAAGAAAGTGATGAGTATGGCGTCTACATAGAGACAAATATGCCAATGCACGAGCTGTAGATGGCAGATGTGGAACAAAAATTTGCACTATCAATTTTAATGAAAGGAGGAAAGTCAAGAAACCCTAATGTTCCTTAAGGTCCCGGATTCCCTGCGTAAAAACACGAATACAAAAAAGAGGCAATAAAAAGATATCGCAAGAGATTGCACAAAGGCGTTTTATTGTTTAAGGAAAAGTAAAGTTAGAAAGATTCACCGAAAATAAGATGGAAGAAAATTCGTCAACAGTGGAGAACTTAAAAAACAGAACATTAAAATGTTCTAAGTATCAAACTCGCTAGTCTAGCCGCCTAGATCCTAAGTTCTCCTAGAGCTAACAATATCTTCCAAAAAAAACCTAACTTTCCAATCACCTTATTCTTCTTTATATAGGTCTCAAAAGTCGGTCGCCTCTCCTTTTCTTCCCTCGTTCGAGTTTATCTTCTGTGGAAGTCTTCCTTATCTTCTCTATTTTCATTAATTATTTTGAGACTAGAGAATTATCTTCTTTTTCATTTATCCTTCGCGGAAATCCGATAGACCGTCATTGCAATTTTGTTGATTCTTGCTTAAAATCGTAAGTGTTTTTATGGCGCTTTAGACCCTTTTGGGCTGTTTTGCAATTTTATCGATCTTTACGATTTTTTTATGATTTCTCTCGGAGAAATCGTCCTTATATGTTTACACGATGTTTGTTCCACAAAATAATAACCCAATCATGTAAAGGAGACAATGTTGGTGTTTAAGTTAACCGTGTTATTTTACCTGATTGGACATGAAGTTTTGGCGAGAAAAACAAGTTTTACGATTTTTATCGTAAAACATTAACAAAAACTCCAATTGAGGCAAAACGAAAGAAGTATTAGAAAAGATTAGGACGGAGGGGATGATGAAGATGGTGTGGTCTAGACAATAAGTGTGCTTCTTCGTCGTCCCCAAGCTCCTTCTTTCGGATTATTGGGAATGTTTGGAATGTGTTTCCCTTTAGAGGATAACCTTAGCAATCATGGACGTTGATTTCAAGATAACTGTTTTTGACCAAACAGAAGAATCATTAACGTGTCAAAGGAAGACATCTGAGACATTCTTCAAAGAGGAGCCATCATTGACCACACTTGTTTTTGTTTTCTAGAGGTATGCGAAGAACTTTGATAGGACATTGCCAGCGACAGAAACATACAGCAGAGCAGAAGTAGATGACATGGGTACAAGGCATCTACAGAGCGCATGAGATGTTAAATGGATGACTATTTACAAGAGGATTGATGATATCTGTTACCCATTCAATAAAATTATTAGCTGGTTAAGTATGTGGATGGAGGAGATGAGGCAATGGATGGAATTCACTCATCAGATGATTCAAAGAGAGCACACGAATGGAGAAGATGAAGCACCATCGATTGACGGACGAGCTAGACCATTGATCGATGCTTCACGTGGACCATTTAGACAGAGGAATATAATCGAGAAAATGCTAGAAGATAAATACGATGGAGTTTATACGTCTCAAGACACGATGATGGAAGATAACTCCATGAGATTGGATGCCATATCCATACCCACAAATAGCAGAATTGGCTGGTTACACAAACGAATTGACAACCTTCAGAGAGGATGAGTCAATTGAGATCACCAAGGAGGACATGGACAACCAAAGAACCAGAGGTGAAGAGTCATTAGAATTTTTCGTTGGTACCTTGTTCCAGATGAGCAAATAGGATGTGGACATTTTTTCAACAAGTGACAATCTACCCCCATCTTAGTCCAAACAGTGCTAAAATTCAAACTTAAAACTTATAACCAAGCACTCAGTGGGAGAAAACCTGTAACGACCCGCTCCAAGGTAATTTTTTTTATTGAAGAATATGATCGAGGAGAGGTTTCTTGTAAGAGAACAAAATAATTCTAAGTGTTGGAACACTTGTATTCGTCAAGAATGGAATAAGAACTCAAATTTTTCTAGTATCCGAATTTTCCTTGCTAACAAAGTATTATTAACTAGACTAAATGGCGATAAGTAATCATAAAACGATCAAGTATAGAAGGTATCAACGGACCCGTGGAACCAATTAAGGAAAGTTTGGTCCATCGAGAATGCGGGTTCCAAGTAAGGCACATTGACTAGTCATCCTGACGGAATTATACGCAAGGAAGGTCGGGTTTGGCGTGAGTCATATAAGGAATAATTGCAGATAGGTCAAGCCTTTAGAGAAAGTTTCGACCAAGCCGATTAAGGAAAACACACTTAATTCTCGGCTTGGTGAGCAAGTCCAAGGGTATTATAAAAAGGACCTCCACCTCTTAGTTTTGGACACAGCTCAAGCAAGTCATAGAGAGAGTCAGAGCAAGAACGTAGTTCTAGAGAGAGATTTTGGAAAGAGAGGATCCAGCAAGGAGGCCGCTAGGAACCTTCGCCGGAAAACGCAGCTGGGTCCAGAGTCTTCAATCTTTTAAGATCAATTCAGGTGAGGATTGTTATTAGTGACAGTCCAATAATGATTTTGTACCTAGTTTGATCATTAGGATTGAATTGTTCTTGATAGAATTCGTTATGGTAAGTTCGTTCATAATGTTCTTAGGGAAATCTGTGTGATGCGAATTTTTTTATGAAAGTTTGTTCTTGCATTCTTCGAGATAGTTCTCAAGGATCGAAGAACGTTCATACATTGATAGGATATTTGCATGGTAGATTACGTGCAATGATGGCATGTTTTATTGAGATGTTTACGTGAAATACTTAGATTTGATCCGACAAGAATTGATATGTTAGATTGAAAATTTTATAGAAACATATTGAGAATTGAAGTAATTTAAGGAAAGTAAGGGATTAGAAGAACATGATTAAGTTAAGGAAAGTATGTTTGTGGCTTCGGCCGTGTATTTTGGCTTTCGGCCGGTTAGACGTTCGGGTCGCAGGTTGGCTTCGGCCCGCAGGTTTGGGCTACGGCCGTAATGGACCGACGGGTCTCCAGGTTTGGCTTCGGCCCGCAGGTATGGCTACGGCCACAGGAACGGCTAAAGCCGCAGGTTGGCTACGGCCATAGGTTGGCTTCGGCCAAAGTTTTGGCTACGGCCAAATTCTGATGGACCTTCGGGTCGGAATGTTAGGAAATGTTAAAGTAAAGGTATGGTAGAAAGTATTAGAAAGTATCGATCAAAGGACACACTGAAATCTTACTCAAGAAAGTATTGAACACACATGCAGCCTTCCTCTGATCCCTTTCCCTCTCTCTCTTCTCACTTCTCTCACTCAATATCTCTCTTGTTTGCAGGGTATCATTTTATTTTTTAATTGACTGAGATATTTGGATAGGCTTCCATGAATCAAGCCTTGATGGTTTTTTTGCGACAAGAGAATGGTTGTAGCCACCAAATCCTGTTTGAATACTTTTTAATCTGAAGGGGAGAGAGAGGGGAAACAGGAACACACGGACTTTTACCTTCCAGCCTTGCAGGAGTAATCCGGTCCAGTGTATACCAAGCCCCCAGGACAAGCAAGTCATGTTTTTTAGGTTGGAGGTCAGCTTCAGTTCCTTCAAACATTCTCAGCAAATGTGGATATTACTGGCAGGTGATCCACATTGGTATTTCTTTTTTTCAGTACACTCTGCAATTAATAAATCAAAGAATGGGTCCTATAGAGTGGTTAGATAATAAGTAAAAGTTTAACAAGATTATAATCCCTTCTTGACTCTTTAAAAACTCAAGAAACACTCATAAAAATAAAGCTCAAAATAAAAACATAATATGAGTAAAACCTCCCCCTCACTCAAACAACACAGTCCCTAGTGTTATACAGCTCAGATTGGTGGGCAAATAAATAATGACAAAATTTAACAAGGAAAACGGTATACACTACTCACTGATGGTGAGTGGTGATCGACCGATGATCGTGATGCTCAGTCGATCGGACATTGGTCAAGTGTCCGGTCCGATGCTCAATGCAGACTCGTCTACCTCTCTGTCATCTTCGTACTATTTGCCATTTTCAGAATAACAAACTTCAACAAATCCTAGATCATCTCCTATCTAATTATATGGCGTGTTTCCTTTGACCACTTGAACATGGTCATCGAAATCAGTCTCACTGATGAGTGGAGAGATACCACCTGTTTGCCTTGATTTCACAAACAGCTCTTAGAGAGAACATGAAGGCTTTCCCATGTAATAGAGAATAATTCCAGTCTATCTAAATATCCATGAAAAGAAAATCTACTGGAACTAGGGCATTGCCGATTTGTACAAGAAGGTTTTTGATAATCTCTCTTAAATTCACCTTTGAGCATTCCACAAAGGTGAATTCTATCTTCAGACGCAACTACTCAGCCATCACCCTGGGCATAATACTTATTGAAGAACCCATGTCACATAGTGCATTAGGGTAGTTGTGGCCTCCAATCGTGCAAGGAACCACAAACTTCCCATGATAACTCTTTTTGTTCAACGTAATCCCTTGCTTCAGCTTCTCTCGGATATGATAGAACAAACTCTCAATGTCCTCATATGTCTCTCTACTTTCTCTCTGATAAACATCCATAGCATGTGGACCCAATAAGCTTAATAGAATGGCATGTTCACTGGGATCCTCATCATCCTCTTGGTGAAAACTATCCAGCTCCTTCAGATTAACTTCTCTCCTTAGATGCTTGGGAACATTGTTCTTCTTTCTCATAGAAAATTGTTCCGCAGTGGCCTGCTCAATGATGATTATGCTCTGGTGCATCCTCATGTTGCTGACTGGTTTCACTGTTGGTTCTGTTGATGTCTGAGATGAGTGTCTTGAAGCATTTCAATTGTTTTGCATTGATGATGGGAAATCGAGCTCGATATGTAACCAGTGGGTGTCGATCGACGCTTGCTATTTCACAAGATTCTACAGATATCAGTATGGGGTGTTTATTGGTGCTCAGCCTCTGTGTGGGATCGATACCAGTACGAACTGCCGAACGAAATAGAAAATTTCGAACTGCTAAAGTCTCATTTTAGGAGGTTTCTCCTCCTTTGCCAGTTGCAAAAAATGATTCATTTATTATGGCATTCATGTAGTGTTTCTGTCCAGCCTCTCCTTTACCCTTATTCAGCGCTTCTTGTCTTCATGTGGTGCTACGAGCGTCGAACTTGACATTTAGGTTGGTTTATACGTCATCTATTTTCCCCATTAAAATCCACAGTTAACTTCTACTAACCTCAAAAATCTGATCAATCATACTCTCTATCTTGCTCTCTTGAGTTGACAGTGCTGGATTCTGGTAAGAAGGAGCTCAATAGCTCCTTCTGTTGCCTGTAGTATCTCAGGAGCTGTGAACTCTGGTTGTAATTATCCTCTGGCCAGTGCCATAAGAGTTTCTGTTTCCACCGTGATTCCGCATACTTCTGAAAACCAGTGTCACTAATGTAGTTCACATATTCTTATCGTCCTTATCATTGGCGTTGTTAACAACCTCTACATCTTCTGAAAAGCTCACCTACTCTTTAGAAGCTTATGAAAACTGTCCAGCTTGGCTTTAATTTCATTCATCTTCTCCTTGCCTGAGCTAGCAGTTGATTTCTTCCTCTCCAAATCAGTGTACTTGGTGCTATTGCTAGATACCAAGTTCTCAATACTTCTCACACTTCTTCTCAATTCCTAGTGTTGAAATTTCCTACACTAGAATGTCTACGAAGAAATTTAGTAAATTAAAGCGATACCTCTGAAGAAGGTACTTAGCAATTGTACCTCGTTCAACCCATGGGTGTGGACGTCTCTCAGATACTACTTGAATCTGATCCAAAAGCTTCTAAATGACTTCGCAGTCTCCTTCTATGAATGTAGCGATTATGTTTCCTTAAGTCCTCAGATTGTGCATCATTGATATTCTAAAAGTAACCTTCAGATCTACTCTCTCAGATAAGAGGTTCATTTTTAAAACTTAAGGATCAAATTCACAAAGACCTTGAGATTACACAATAGATTTATTGTCTTTCAAATGACGCTAGAAAGTAATAGTAGAAAGCAGTAAGCAGAGAAATTAAGTGGTGTAAGTAATCAAGATGAGATGAAGCTAGGACTTAGGGAACTCTTAAGTGTATTATAAATGCAAACTAAATGTTTTATTTGGATTGTATTAAGGTGCAGTTCTCGAACTAAATCTCAATTTATAATCAATAAAATTTTTTCTCCAAAGATTATCTAATGCCTAAACTTAGGATTCCTACTCTTGTACGAAGATCCTTGGAGAGTGTCGATCGATGCAATGCAAGTGGTGTCAATCGATGAACTACTTCTAAAAAAGCTTTACCAAACAATTTTGATAGGTTCTCTAACCTCCTAGACCAACTTACGTATGTGCCTAGTCAATCAGATCATACTAGTCTTAATTCAGGTAGTAAACCAAGCCTTCACTTGTGCTGACTTATCCTACGGTTTAGGATTAGGGTAATCAATCTTAATCCTAGCAGTAAGAATAACTAGATGGAGAATTAATTAATTTCCCTAACAACAATACCGATTTAGCATACCATTAACAACCACTAAATAATCCTAGAAATAACAATGAAACTACTCAGGAGAACATGGTATTTAGTCAGAATAAAATGCATAAAATAAAATAAAAAGAGTAAAGAAACAGAGTATACAACAAAAAGAGTTTCAATATTTTCTCTCAGAAGATGTTTAGATCTCTCTCTCTCCAATCCAATGTTTTCTCTCCTCTAGAATAATGAAGCGTAGGCTACAAAAATTGAAAATCCTAATAAATAGTCTAATATGCGGCCAGAGACTTGTTGTTCCAAGAAAATGTTGGGAGACTTTGTTTAACTCAATAAAAAAATTTAAATGACATATTGACACTAAAAACAAAACACAATATTAGAAACTACCTCCCCCAGACTTAAACAAACATTGTACCTTGTGTTATTCAGTCTAAGTTTGGCGACCGTGAAAACAATATTTAAAATTTTGCTAGTTTATGAGAGAAAAATTGTATCTCTCTGCCTCGAGTCTCGATCGCCACAACCGACTCGGTGTGGATCGATACTCACTAGAAAAAAATAATTCTACTCGAGTTAGCATCTCAGGTAAACTAAATCATCAGTTTTGTTTCATCAGTCAGAATAGTTAGCATTGTTAGACACTCAACACACGTTAACGACAAGATAAAGAAATAAGTGCAAGCATAATTCCTACTAACTGAAAATAAAAACATAAGTAGCAAAGAGTAAAAAGATAAGACTACCCCTCATTGTTATGCTCGCCCTCATCATTTCTCGGTCTGCGTGAGGGTCCTGCCGTAGCTGATGGTGATATTTCTCTGACAAATAGCCCTGCTCATGCAGCAACAGCTTGACACTATGGCCAGATAATTTGTCCACCAAGATGCACTGAAATCACTATGGTCTGTGATGGGTAACTCCAGGATGTCTGGGAAGTCAGGAAAAGGGGCAGCTGGTAGTGCATAGTGGCTGCTTCTCGTGTTACAGCTCGTCTACGAGGTCTGGTGACAGGTTTCACCAAAGGAGTGGGTCCGGATGGAACTAGAGTCTTGAGAGGGTCGTCGTTAAAATTGTAACCGTTCTCTGAGGTAATTCAATCTGACATCCCCTCCAGCAGTGTCAATAAAGTACCATAAGTATCCTTCCTTCAACCCACGTGTGCTCGTCAAGTGCATCTCGTACATGAAGGATCTGGTGGCTAACAACTTAGGTCTCATCCAAACTGATCCCAAGATGTCTGAAGATCGGTGTAAGAAGACTCCCTCATGCGGCCCCGGTTCGAGCACCGACCTGCTTGGATCATTGACACGGCCCAAGATGGAGATCTTGTCAACCAGCTCAACCAAACCGAGATTCTCCCATCTGACCAAGCCGTGTACACTGACCAAGCCGTGTATACTGACCGAGACATGTACATTGACCGACACGTGTACACTGACCGAGCGTGTACAGAAACGACCCGCGTGCATCGGGAATGACCTAAGGTTGGAACCACGACCTAATGACCGAATTGATCAACCTTCAGCCATTATTTCCAAACCATTCGACAATCTAAGACCAATGGTCAATCCAGAAGAAACTTATAAACGGAAGGATTTACTAAGTGGAAGCAACAATCAATTAACCTTTTTTTTGAATGAATGATCAATTAACCTTGAAGATATCATGGAAAGCAGGTATTGATATATGTTCATTAATTGAATCATATCTTCAAAAACCACGAGGATTCTACGCATGAAATCACTTGGATAATGTTCTCAACTCAATTATGGAGCTCCTTGAAGAACAATTAGATCAAACGGAGTTTAGATGTGGAAGTTATGCCATTTACAAACCAGGTGATCCTTCAGTTCTCTCGAATTCAGACATGTGCGCATTCAGGTGAGTTGGACCGACACTGCCTCGGAGATGGATGAGCTAATTGACACTATCTTGGATGAGGTGAATACTCAAGTGAGTTGGAATGACACTATCCTAGACGAGCTGAGCTGGACTGACACTCATTTGGACGAGCTAAGCGAGCTAGTTCGATCTTCTGAGCTGCTTCCACCACTAGAGAAGATACAATCGGTCAACTCCCTTCTGATGAACCACGACAATCTCTTCAAGGTTCTAAGTCATGTCCATGGGACAAAAACTATCAGAAAATCTAAGGGAAAACATGCTTGATGAATGGGGCTTGTTTTGGACTGCATTTGGGCCGAAATGTGGATCCAAGCATTTCTATGGTTTACAAACTTTGGCCCAAGAAGTAAACAAGATATTCCTTTGAATATTTCCACCAAGCAGTCAAAGGAGAGTCCCAAGACAAGTCAAAACAGTGTGGAAGACCAGATGTAGTCTTTGTTTTAAGTCAACACATTTATGTAGTCAAGTCTTTGTTTTCGGTCTTCTATGCCTGTTTTTAGCATATTTCTTTGGATTTTTTAAAAACTTGTAATCCTATAAATAGGGGCCTAAGGGACACAAAATAAATCATTGAGTTTTTCCCTTTTATTTGAGTTTATCTCTTAGTTCTTTGTTTAGAACACTTCTTAGTTTCCTTGGTGAGGTTATATCCAAGTTTTCGAACCTTCTTTTTGTTGGACTGGTGCGTCACATCCGGCAACGATCCGAAGTCTGGTAGTATCATTGGGCCTTCTGCAACCCTTTGTGTCATCATTCATTCCACCAGTTCTCCCTTTGGCGAGTTCATATCCCCTTAGTCGATTGAGTGATTCATGTCCGAATCTAGGACGTATCAAGTGGTATCACAGCCACTCAATCGGTATCATCTATCCATTCTTCTCATCTTTCATTTAATTTTCTTCAATCACTTCTTCTTCTTTCTATCTTGAATCTGGGCCCCTCATTACCATCCACTATATAAAAAAATAGAAAAAAGAAAATAAAAAGAAAAGAAAAGAATCAAAAAAAAAAAGTTTCAAAAGATT
This sequence comes from Moricandia arvensis, assembly GCA_905132765.1. Classification (NCBI taxonomy): domain Eukaryota; kingdom Viridiplantae; phylum Streptophyta; class Magnoliopsida; order Brassicales; family Brassicaceae; genus Moricandia; species Moricandia arvensis. The sequence continues at coordinate 68,805 of CAJHQP010002587.1, forward strand.
TCAAAAAGTTTGATTTGTGGTTTGGTGGTGGAAGACAAAGCCTGCTGGACGAGGAGAAATCCGTCCTTTGAGGAGGTTAAAGTAGATTCCCAAATCCAAATTTTCTTATCTTCCTATCTCATTTCATTGTTTGTTTGCATGGAAGACCCACGGGAAACTTGGATTGTCTTTCTTTGAACTTTAAGAATAAACTCTTGAGTGACCATCTAAATTCCGACTGAAACACTTGAGTGGGGGAGATTAAACACCTGAGAGAGTGAGGATGTTTATCTGCTAACCTTTTGTGTTGAGAATTTTCAGGATAAAGATGTTTGGTCTTCTCAAGGAGAGTAGCAAAGAGAAATTTCCAACGACATGCTTACTTTAAATCTTCATCTCAAAATTCTTTGAATATTATTGATGAGTTTGTTACTGTCCAGGAAAGGCCAACCCTAAGAAGACCACATGAGAAGCCGAACCAGAGGTGCAAGGAACCGTCTAAAACATTCAGACTTTTGTGACAACCTTGTGGAGGAGTGGTGAAAACACTCAAGGACGTCAGCAAGAGCCACAATAAGAGCACATCCACACGTGCACTTGTAGTTGAGCCATCAATATTCATCAGGAAACACCCATAAATCTGAAAACCACTACAGCCCAACAGGGTGGAAGTGTTGTCTTTACAGTAACTCTCCTCTCTTCACATGAGTAGCTCATCTACCTTTCCTACCTCAGCAGAACACTTCTCGGACATCAGCAGCAGCAGAGCACATTCCTAAAAGGAACATCTCAAGGGAGTAGCTCATCTACCTTCTCCTACCTCAGCAGAACACCTTAAGATCTAAAAGATATTCAGATCTTTACCCATCTATGAATATATGAAGAGCTGAATGAAGGTTTTGATCACTTGTGAGGATGAATGTGATATTCCTTCTCTGGAATCTGAGTTTATGAATGATAATGAACAGGCTATTGTAGAACTAACCGTTTCGCAACCGGAGCATCGAGTAGTCTTGTTTTGTTTGCAGAGGTTTTTGAGGAAGAGCAACTGGACTATCAAACATCAAGAAACACGTCCTGACACTAGCAAACCCTTGGATGATGAACGAGGTTCCCTATATTTGATGAGGAGGACGAACCTGGTCTAGTCTTTGATGAAGAAGCAACAAGCATCAAATCCATCGCTATGGAGGATCATCTATGCTTTGATCCCGACACATCTCCTGCCCCTTTGTCTACTGATATTCAAAAGCACTGTGAGAAATCTGATTTGTTTAATTCTCTGCATGACATGTTTGTCAAGATCAGTTCTCATGATGTGACTCGTTTTGGTCTTAACAAGATGAAAGAATTTTGTGTTTCACAATCTATTTCTGAAAACATGATTAATTCTTTTTAATTTTTTAAACCCTAATGACTTCTTGATCAACCATGTTTGCAAAATACCAATGGCATCACTTCTGGAAATATTTTAAGCTTTGATCAGTTCTTGGAACATAACAAAGGTTTCCATCCTCTTGAAAAGTCATTGATTCTTGATTTGCAACAAACTGATTGTTGTACTAGAAAATCTTTTGATTCGTTTGTATTCAAAAGAAATGGCTTTGATCAGAGTTCTTCAATACATGCACTGATCACTGATGATTTGTTTGCATCCTCTTATACCTTGGACGGAAATTTAATTAAAGAAATTGCTGGAACAGAAATCACTTGAAACTCAAACTGATTTTGCAATCTTGAATTTTTTGTGATTCTGTTTTGCAGCTTGATCTTGTGTGTTTTCTAAAACTGATTAAAATTGGCATTTTCTGAGATTATTTCGTGATAATTGTGTTGTTTTGAGCATTGATGATATCTTGGTTCACAACACTTTCTTTGAAAAACGCCTTGAACTTTTGATCAATGATTCTCAATCTGAACTTACTCTTTTGTGTTCGGATTTTGAGTAGGATTGGCATGTTTCGAAAATGATCTATACTGTTGCATGCGTTGACACCATTCTGGTCTATAATGTCTACTTTGATGTGCATCTTGGAAGGCTGGAATGTGTGCAACTTGTTCTGGGAAAAGAGATCTTGGATTTTTTATTTGACCTAAGTACTTGTCTTGCACATATGATCCTGGTATTTTAGTGTTTGTTTTAAGTGTTCAGGAAAGAAAGTTTCTGCTCTGAGAAATAAGATCATTGATCATGCCCAACAGCCTGAGATTTGGAGATGCATTGTTGTCCAAACCGGCTACCTTGGAGATGCCAGCGATGGAGTTTCAGTCAAAGGAGAATATCTCAACATTCAGAAGGTATTTTGTCGTGAATCCAATCTTCCTGGAAGGCAAAATCATCAAGATTCACTGAGGCTTTGAATCACATGAAAAGCTTCACGGAGGAAGGAGTTATGAATTTTCCAAACCGGAGTTTCTCCAGTCCATCTATCCGCGAGTACCCAAACTTCTAAAGGAGACTCAGGCCCAAGAAAGAAGCGGCCTGAGACAATGCCGATCATAGGATTAAAGATGAATCTCTCATATTTCCAGAAAGACCGAAACCAGGAGAAATGTCCATGGAATTATGAAGATATGATCCATCCACCAAAACCGGCCAGACTAAAGACAATACAGTTTTCATCACTTAGCCAAGCACCCGGAGGTAATCTAAAACTTCGAATTTATTTGTGCTGATGAATATGTTAAGTTTCATAGCAGGAATCAGGTTACCTTTGACGTGCCCATGGGGCTTGAGTGTTTTCTTCCTTCTTTCATTTTGGTGAATTGAAAGAAAACCCAACAAAAGAGGCAGCAAAGAGTTCACCACAAGAAAAACAGTTGGAGCTGGATATAAAGGATCAGTTTAAGATGAAGCAAGCAGAGGAGGACGATACCACACTTGGTTTCTTGGAAAATGGAACTGGAATACTTTGAGGAAAATAAGTTCAAAGCTCCAACGAAGTTTCTCTCCAAATTTTTCCTTCATTCAATTTTAGCATGATTTAAATTCTTTATTTGTCTGATTCGTTTTTCGTTTTCTTTTGTTTGAGGTCAAATCCTTTTGAAGAGGAGGAATGGTGAGCACCGGTTCGAGCACGACCTGCTTGGATCATGGACACGGCCCAAGATGGGCGATCTTGTCAACCAGCTCAACCAAACCGAGGTTCACCCATCTGACCAAGCCGTTGTACACTGACTGAAACGTTATACACTGACCGACACGTGTACACTGACCAAGACGTGTACACTGACCAGCCGTGTACAGAATCGACCAGATGTGCATCCGGGAATGACCTAAGGTTAGAACCACGACCTAATGACCGAACTGATCAACTTTCAGCCATTACTTCCAACCACTCGACAATCTAAGACCATATGGTCAAGCCAGAAGCTAACTTGGAAAAGGAAGGATTTACTAAGTGGAAGCAACGATCAATTAACCTTTTTTTATTGAATGAACGATCAATTAACCTTGAAGATATCATGGTAAAGCAGTAATTATATATGTTCATTAATTGACTCATATCTTCCAAACCACGAGGCTTCTAGGCATGAAATCACTTGGAAAATGTTCTCAACTAAAATTATGGAGCTCCTTGAAGAAGAATCAGATCAAACGGAATTTATATGTGGGATTTATGCCATTTACAAACCAGGTGATCTTCAGTTCTCGTGAATTCAGACGTGTGTGCATTCAGATGAGTTGGACCGACACTTCCTTGGAGCAAAGCGAGCTAGTTCGTTCTTCCGAGCTGGTTCGACCACCCGAGAAGATACAATCGATCAACTCCCTTTCTGATGAACCAAGCCAATATATTCAAGGTTCTAAGTCATATCCATGGGCCAAAACTATCAGAAAAGCTAAGGAAAACATGCTTGACAAATGGGCTTGTTTTAGACTTCATTTGGGCTGAAATGTGGATCCAAACATTTCTATGATTTACAACTTTGCCCAAGAAGTAAACAGGATATTCCTTTGAATATTTTTGACTAAGCAGTCAAAGGAGAGTCCCAAGACAAGTCAAAAACCGTGTGGAAACCAGATCTAGTCTTTGTTTTCAGTCTACACATTTATGTAGTCAAGTCTTTGTTTTCCGTCTTCTATGCCTTGTTTTTAGCACATTTCTTTGGATTTTTACAACTTGTAATCCTATAAATAGGGGCCTAATAGCCACAAAATAAATCATTGAGTTTTTTCCTTTTATTTGAGTTTATCTCTTAGTTCTTTGTTTAGAACACTTTTTGTTTCTTGGTGAGGTTATATCCAAGTTTCGAACCTTCTTTTGTTGGACCGGTGCGTCACATCCGGCAACGATCGAAGTCTGGTAGTATCATTGGCCCTTCCGCAACCCTTTGTGTCACCATTCATTCCACCAGTTCTCCCTTGGCGAGTTCATATCCCCTTAGTCCGATTGAGTGATCCTGTCCGAATCTAGGACGTATCACTCCCGACAGACTCTTTTTCGTACTTATCCCTGTAAATTGTTTGTTCTTCAATGAGACCTGATTCTCAGCGAATACAGCTTCCAAATTGACAAGATATTTGTCATCCATTTCCTGAATACACCAGGTCCTCTACTTTAGCAACTCCAAAATCTGGCCTCACAAGAATCTCCATAAAAGGCATAAACTGCATCTATCCTATGAGATTCAGATCAAGGTCATGAGGAAAATATAAAAGAAAGCAAAGCTCGAGTTATATTGAGAATGCAGCAGAAACTCTTACAGCCACAAAAGAGCAAACAACAAGATAAAACAGAAAAAAAAACAAGAAGTAAGAGTTCTCAAGAGGCACCAATCCGATCCCAGAATGTGGGACAACCATGGAAGGAAACCCCCCCCCCCCCCCCCCCCCCCCCCCCCCTTCCCCAAAGTTACCGTCACTCCCCACGAATAACTGTTATTGACGGTACTCCTCTTCGGGATTCCAGCTCTCTTTTTCAATTTCTCCAGCCATTCCTTCATAAGCTCCCAAATGGCAGAAGCCCTGGCACTCCAAATTACCAGGTCTTGCTGAATCGTCAACCATTGAACTCTGGCCTGAAGGAAGATTATTTATCCCTGAAACCTCCCTCTACCGGATCCTCAATGATCCCTTGTTAATTACTCACAAATGCAAGAGTTCATCACCTCCCAATTTCCATAACCTTCAGGATCAGCTACTGGAAAAGAAGGAGGATCTACGATAGAAAAGGTCGAAATGTCCATACTCGGCCAGGGATAAGAAAAAGGCGCTTCCTCATCATCTTAGCCTTAGGGTACTCATCACAGATTGCTGACACCGATACCCCTAATCCTTCCTGAAAAATGAAAAGAAAGTCAGAAGAAAAAAGGGGAGCAGACTCCCGTCTACGCTGAATATCCTGCCAAAATAGGGCTTACCCTAAATACGGCTATGGCGTAAGACTTCCTGACTCACCAAGACAGTTATCAAGAAAAATCACCTCGGGATCCCTGATGTGCAAAAATTTCCCCCAAGAGAACTCTCTCAAATAAGAGACAAATTGCAGTACTTAAGGATAGTATCCACATAGACTCGATATCTCACGCAATAGACTTGAATTTTAGATCAAGCTAGGTTAAGGGAATAGAAAGCAATAAATTAGAAGTAAGTAATAAAGCAGTAAATAGGAGGTGTAAACGATGAAAGAAGGGTGCTAGACTTAGGGTTTCATTGACGTTATCAGAACTACAATCAAATTATGCTAAGGGTGTGATCCTACTACTCAAAATGCAATAATAAGATATCCAACTCTCGTTGTGACTCTAATCAGATGAATAAGTCATATGTTCCAGCTTTTGCATGCGAACAAGGAAAGAGTGTCGTTCGATACTATGGTATGAGTGTCGACCGGTACTTTCTTAATAAGTATTATGCAATCTTAGAGTCTCTGTGGATTCGATCCCGAAGTACTAAATTGAGCCTCTTATTTGAGAGAGTAAAGTGGAATATAAGGTTAATTTGAAAGTGAAATAAAACCCCACATCAAATCAGCCTCCCGAGATTTATTTCATGTATAGTTAAGGATGTTTCGAATAGCTCTTGGAGCTTTGTTTACAAGTTTTTCCTTATGTGATGCTTTTTACTTGTAAAACATTGTGGTTTTAGAGTAAACTGTGGAACATATTGAACTTGGTCGGTTGTAGAAGTTTAAGTTACCATATTTTTGGTATTGGTGTTTATCTTTGAAAATTGACATCTAACTTCCCAACTTGACTTTTTTCTCCTCCAAGAAATAAAAATATAATCTGTCAAAATATCATTGGGCTCAATTATGTCAATAATCGTAAGTGAGATTTTAGTCGTGTTTTATACCTTTTAGGGCCGTTTTTCAACTTAAAAGTTTTTACGATTTCTTCGAAAGAGTATCTTAGATCCGATGTCAATTTTATTAAAAGGTTCAAATTACTCAAATAGTTGAGGCGAATAAGGCATTAATTTAACCGTTGCCGTTTTATACGATCCATTTGAATTCATACGAGAAAACAAGTCTTTGCGGTTTTTATCGTAGAGTTCCGAAGGTAACTCCAATCGAGACGAAACAAGAGAATTTCTATCAAGATTTGAAGGAGAATGCAAAGACTGAGGTAAGGGTGAGTAGGATGCCCAAGAGGGAGAGTAGGAGCAAACCAAGGAGTTTGGGCAAGTCTTAATTGTTTTGTCGTAAAATCTCAAAGGAATCTCCGATTGAGATGAAAAAAAAGTTTTGTTCGAGATTCGAAAGAGAACACAAAGGAGAAGTTCATCAGGGCTTGCCCAACTCGCCATGAGGCGAGTTTGAGGGAATAAATCCAACTCGCCATCGGGGTGAGCTTGACGGTGTGTGTCCAACTCGTTTTAATCGTAAAATCTCAATGAAACTCCGATTGAGATGAACAAAATGCGTTTCAATCGGGATTCAAAGGAGAACGCAAAGATGATCCCAAGGACTGATCGTTCGGTCCAACTAGTGATTTGATGGTATGCTTGTGCAGTCATTTGTAAATGTTTTTAATTTTTTCCAAGTAAGTTGTATCATGGAATGCTAACTCGTTTAACTTTGCAAACGATGTTTCCATAAAGTATTGTCTATATTTTACGAAAGCTGATTCGGAAAATGCTAACTCGTTTATTAAGCTTTTATTTTACAAAATTTATTCTGTGAAATTTCATGAGTTTAGTTTACGAAAGCTGTTTCGCAAAATGTTGTTGAGTTTAACTTTACGAAAGTCGTTATGTAAGCGTGTTTTCGATTTTGGCGGTACGAGAGCCGTTTTTCAGGAAAAATAACACTTTGTGGCTATTCCCCAAATTTTGTTTCTGGGTTTTAGCCTTTAAACATTGGCTGTGATGAGCTTAATTATCGGGAGTTTAGTAGTTTTTGAGTAGGTTTTCAGAAATAAGTTGAAGTGACAATCATGGAGAATTCACTGAATATGTCACGTAGGATCCAAGCTTTTCTTTTTACGAAATCTTAGGTTTCAGAAAACGTTTTAGCAGTGAGGGATACAATCTCTCAATTTGCTTAGTTTAGCTTTCGTCAGCCATTTTAGGTTTCGAGTGATTCAGTAGACACCACCTTCGTTTCTTCGAAAAGATTTCGGAAGAAGTACAACTGTGGGGGTTGTGCGCGCGATTAGCTGTGCTTCCTTCCTCCTTGAGTAATATAGGTATTCTCCGTAGTTTCTGGGAGAGCAAGTTTTAATTTTTTGAAATGTTTTATAAAAACATCTTTTGGTCGAACCCTTATGCGCTGAGATTTTTCCAACTCGGTAATGAGACGAACTTTACGGGGATTGATAGATTTTATCGATTCCCTTTCTGTTTAGTGCGAGAAATCGCGAGCTCGTTTTCGTGCTCCTCCTGTGGCAAAAACTTGCTACTAGGTTTTCGATTTTATAAGCACTGCAGCGTTTGCCATAAGCGTTTGGCGAGGAGGCCAAAGGTTCACCCGAACTCGCCCCAAGCTTGCCCGAACTCGCCCAAGCTTATTCCAGCTCGTCTACACTCTTTCCTTTGCTTGTTTCAGATCCTTTTCCCCATCTTTCTTGTTTTCTTGGCTAAGTCCCGATCATAACTTGGACTGAACCCTTTAATCAGACCATGGAACGCTTGTCTTTGTGTCTTACGACCGGCTTGTTCGTTCCCTCGTCCCGATGGTCTGTCCCAACGATCCTTTTTAGGATCGGGGATGCTACATCACCCATCCACCCTTGGCTGCGAGCCTCATGGCTTAGCTAAATCCTTCTCATGATCACCATCTTTTCCTGAAACTAACAACAAACATAAGCAATCAAACGATGACTTACTGAGTGGTTTCTATACATGCAACTTGTGTTCGGATTATCTCTAACTTCCACCCGAAATCCCCTTCAATAATACTTGACTTTCCAAGTGTATTAACCAGATCGATCAAGTTCAGTTTGCAGATCCATAATCGTCGTCTTATCACTGAACCATCCGGATCGGCCTTAACCCGATCAAGCCATTTGGCTAGGATCTATGATCAATCGGATCCAGCCCATAAGCATCGGATCACATGATCGGACCGGCTTACAGCCTTTTTCTTTTACTCGGACCCTAAGTCCTAAGTTACTTGACCGTTCATGCAGAAGAAAGAAGGTAACGATCAAGTATAGGGAGAGAGAGAGAGAGAGATGTAACCATTTGGCCAATCGCCATAGATTTAGTCGGAATCATCCGAGGGGCTATGGGCGACGGGTTTATCCTGTCAATCCACTCACCTTGGAAATGTTTATGGGGTCCCGGTCCAGTGGTGAGGTTCTTTCTCCTTCGGACTCATCGTTGGATCGTTCTTAAAGATGTTGCCATCAGTTTGCCTTCTTAGATTGAATCTGATCAAGTCTGCCTCCCTAATCGCCTAAGTTCTTCTCTTTCAGTTTGTCAGTCGGTTCTAGACATTTCAAAGTGCGCTTCACTATATGGAAATTCTGTGTCGAAGACTATATCCCAAGCCCGAAATATTAAGAAGATCGCACAAAACGTCCAAAAACTGCTTGGTTACTCGATAAAGGTGTCTTCTGCATATCATCCTGATCTGGGTCGGTTAATCACTCGCACCCTTTTAGTCCCATAACCGCTGGCTATAACTCATGAAAACAGTCTGACCCCACATGCTCCTTAGCTCGAGCTGAGCGCATAGTTCGGATCCACACCTGATGTCCGAGCTCTCATGCAATCGTGATCACCTCCATGTTTCTCCAACCAGCTGAGACCTCAGACCCTGCCGACTCCAGAACAGCTCCACCGATCTAAGTTGACCTCCCCGGCAACCCATGCATCCACTCGATCGTAAGCTTGTGTCTACATAGCTGATCGAGCTGACTAACTTACTGAACTCCGCCAGAGCTCGGTCCAGCTCGCCAAGCTCCTTCCAGCGCTCACCAAGCCTCCAGTTCGGATCGCGCACTCTGATCCAACCATCATTCTGATAAACCGTCCGACCCAACAAAAAGCTCGTTCACTACCTCTTGTCACTGCATGAGAAAAACTGACCAGCAAACCAGCCCTAACAATAACACATCTTTATTGTAAACCTGACAAAGATGAGTTAGATCAGTGTGATAAGATGCAATCACTATCTGCATTTCATACGATTATGAATCAATTAATACTGATTGATACACTCTAGATCTTAACTAGCTATCAGCGCTAGTATAGTTCGCATCCAGCCTCTTTAAAAAGTCCTAGCGCGCATACCAGCACCATGGATCGAGCCAAGTCATCCCCAGCTTGTACTCAAGCTCCGTCAATAAGCTCCTTAAATTAATCCTTAGCGCGTCTCAGCATACTATTCACAGTATTCTTGTATCTATTATTAGCGCTACAAGATTGCACTTCATTCATTAGACCGTTCACTTGCTTGTTTTCAAACACATTTGTGTGACAAACGCATTGACCCCTCATGCTCTCTAAATGAACTGTCAATTCTGTACTATTCTCTCTTGTAAATCTAAGTGAAACCCACCATAGGTACTCATTGTAAAAATATATTACTTTAAACATAAGTCGTACACTTAATTTTATTCTCCTGAGAGAGATAGACTCACCAGTCTTCTTACCACATTTGATAGTACACTAGACTGACGAATACTCCGTAACACAGTAGATCCAATTGTCATTCCCGAGCCTCACTAATAAGCTGTTGTCTACTGTCGTCTTTCACTACCCCTTCCATTTATAGAGACATATCGCTTTTTCTCCCTTCCTAGACAATTAAATAAAACATGATACCCAAGTGAGGACAAAAGTATTACTATTCACATTCGGTATTCATAGAACTCTGAAGAACTATCTATAAAACTATTACCGAGTAGATATACCTAGAATGATGAGTGTACCTCCTCGCATTCTAATAGACACGATCGACACTAAAAATCGCAATCTGCTCATAAGTGAAGTTTGACGCTGCAACTCCAAGAAGTTATTTCCAACTACCTCAATCCAACTACTTAAATTTCTAATCTAAATCATTTATTGAGATACATGAATCACTTCTAGATAACTACTATTCCAATGCTGTTTAGAGTGAAAGCATTCAACTAATTAACACAAACCAATCCTAACTCTCTATATGTATTCTCTAAAGAATACCATAGTCCAGTGGGAATTCATTGCCTCAGACATTCTTGAGATAGACTCTATGATTGCGACTCCGATTCAGTATATCACTGCATATATGAATTAAGACCAACCATATTCTACTGAGCTACCAATGTACATTACCGGTTCTTCCTTTTCTTGTCCGCATAGCGTTTCAGAGTGCACGTATTGGCATCCTTCCAGTACTGATACTATCTAGCATTATCTTCATCTGCATTTTTTGAATCAATCCTAGGAATCCAGTGAATTGGTCCAGAAAATAATTACATACCTATCTCCTTTTACTAAGATCAAGAGAAAAATATAGCTAGTTATCCACTTATTTTAAAGCTCATCGGACAAAATGTCACTCTTCTTTATAATTGTCCTACCAACCAACAAAAAGAATCCATTTTTCTATAAAACTGCAATTTTTTATAACGGCTAATCCAAATAAATTAGAATATATATATAATATTCTTTTATATCTAGCGACAATTACTCTTAATCATGCTATTAGAGAATACAGATTGTTGCGCTACATACGCTGACCAAGAACATGGCTAAGTTTCCAAAAAAACCCTTTTGCCCCAATTAATATTGTTGCCTCAGCCTTTCTTCATAAGTGAATCTAAGTACAAGCCCGTAAACATTCACTTCTAATTAGGATTATTCCTGCCCATTAAATCAGACCAACGTCGATTTTGTGTGTAAATTTGATTACGTGACTCCCTTATCGATTTTACTTTTCGCACAATTGCCTTTCGATATGTCTTCGTGCTCTCTTAAAATACAACTGTTAGCAGTCTAGAATCAAGTATCTACCCTCTTATACCTGAATTGAACCTATATGCTGACGACCTGTTTCACTCTCAGACACTTTTTTTTTTAACTTTCTTGTTGTTTCCTAACTAATCTTAATTACATCCTTTTAAAAAAAGTATATTCAACTAAACTGTCATTCAATAATAAAGTCACGTGAATGACTTTAACGCTATTTGATTAATTTACATATGGGATGTCAGATTTATCTTCTCCCTTATTTCCTCTGTAATCCTCCGTTCAACACCATCCCACCCTCATCAAAAACTCTTTATCTTCCGGTAATTGATACGTCTCTGTCTCGTCGACTGAAACTTCTGCTCTTTATCGTCTTTGTCTCGTATTGCTTTCTATCTTATACTTCTTTCGTCGCCTTCATTCTTCCTCGTTCGTCATCCTTCTTTTCGTCGCCTCCGTCTCACCGTCTGTCTTGCAACACGCCGACTCAATAATAGCTTAGTTTTGACCTTATTGCATATCTGGTCCTAGACATTTAATATACTTCCATTTAGTCTCAAAAGTTTTTGATTATCAGAAATATACTCTTTCAAATGATTCACACCTTCTTTAATTTACATGACCATATCTTCCAAATTACATTAACGGGTCCTCGGAAACTTTCAGGATTTTGAAATGAAAAAAATAAAAACTTCTCAAATGTAACTTAACTGATGAATGTGCATCTCGCAAATATAATTGTGATACTTTCGATCGGATGGTTCATTGTAAAGACAAGATGAAATTTTTGAAACTGTAAAAAAAATGAAACTTTCAATGTATAATTACTATGTAATGGCATCTCTGTACATGTGAGATGGCAAAATAATGTAATTATCATTACATAGTATATGGTGTACATAACCATTATATGGCACTTTCAATGAATTTCAAATGTACAATTAGTGATGTAATGTGCATTTTGTGGATGCAAATAATGTATATTCATACTATATGGCAAAAAGGAACTTTCAGAGTGTACAATTAACTGATGTACTTTAATGCGATCTTCAAAACTAATATTAATGCAAACTAATTACTTTTTTTGTTATGTTCTTTAAACTTGTTTTCTTCCATTTGGTTTAGGCTTCCTTTTTAGAATTATTCTATCATTGAATAGAGAAGTATTTTATACACAAAAGGAAATCCGATACTTACACTTAACTTGAGTAAACTGTTTGGGTTATTGAATCGGACTTACTTTTAAGAATGCTCCTATATTATAATGTTTTCATGCTGTGTGAGACATGCTCGAGCAAATGTCGACATAGAACTAATATATATAAAATCCTATATATATATATACATATGATATTTGTACACATGTCACACTGTTACATCGACAAAGTGAAATTATTGTGTACAATATGTATAAGTGTAATGTGGATATCATCAAATCGATTTACGTAATTATTTTACAGTAGAAACTAATTTCTTTCCATTACTGGTCAACATGAAAATATGTGTGTTCAAATCCGTGTTTGACTTTTACATAAGACTTGATTTATACCCGATACAGTAGTACGAATGTTCCATAATAGGACACAGTCACTCTTGTACCGATGAGACTGAATGTACCATCGGCATCAACAACTGATTTATGGAATTTTTGACACAACTCCTCTAGACTTAATTTGATTTTAAATTAAAAACTGTCACAAATTATAAACTCATGTATGTCACACAGATATAATTGATATTTGCATGTTTTTATATATTTTATTCACATTTAAAATGTATTGGGGTACAAATATAGAAAATTAAAATTTTAGGACCAAAATATAACGACTAAATTAATCATGTTTCCAAGCTTATCTCCAGTTTCGATGCTCAGAGGATAGAAAGTCACGTGATGTAACATGGAGAGGAAAAGGTGACTTGAGAGCATGGCGCGATAGATCGAGAGTTCTGGTAAAAGCCTAAGATAAGCTTAAAAGTTGGAACCAAATCATCCAGAGCATTGAACACCACTGGCCTCAACTTCTGGGCAAAGCCGAACAAGAGGATCTTCGACAGGCCGCAGCTACAGCGAAAGCTAATACGCACCCCAGCAACCCACACGCCATGCGGCGAGTTGCCAATAGCACACTACCAAAGCATAGCAGAGCCAAGACTTGCCCACCGCAAGAAATATTATAAACCGGCAACTCCATCCATACCTATTCACCTTCTCCACTGTCTGTAACACCCTCGGACATTATCCCTAAACAGCATATCTGGATCAGACCATAATCGTCTGATAGACCAACAATCAAACAAGAACATGACCTAATAGACGACCAACACAGGTAGGATGAAATGAGCCACCGGCCAGCCAACAATCAAACAAGAGAACATGGACTAACCGTCACCCAAACACATGATCCGGAAGCGCTATGTGCGCGTAGGGGACAATCCGATCCGATCATAAACTACTCGCGACACGTACCAGTTCATCCACTAACCTCCAGCTAACATATGGCTAAGGCTTGTACGAACACCGACTATAATCTTTTCTGAGCCCCAAAGATAAGTTCCTGTAATCAAGTCCTAAGCTCATCGAAAACCACTTCAAAGACCTAACTATTGGTTAGGACCGACTAGTAAAAAATTCAGCAGCTTACTCATGATCGCATAGTAAAAACATAAAATACGTGTATTGATTCAAAGAAATGAAAAATGCATAGAAAAACATAATTTCTAAGAACTAAGGCCCTGAGATTTCCCTTAATGCCAAATCATGTCAACTACTAACATATATCACAAAATTTTACAAAAGGCTATGAATAATTCAAAGTCCTAATATCC
>CAJHQP010002588.1:0-82939 GCA_905132765.1 Moricandia arvensis
TGGTCAGTGGCTCGTGTATGGTTAGGGCAGCGGCACCACATGCTGCCCGTCATTGTGAAACTGGAACCGTCTTGGTAAACAATGTCTATAATCTATTAGCCTAACGCAAAATTGCCTGTGTATGTTTTATATATATGAGAAGACATGCATCTTGCCCATCTTTATTGATGAATGTTTTTAAAATACATGCATCAGATTTTGGGTGCACGAAAATATTTTATTCTGGTTCAGCCTAACATCCATAGTTGGCAAAAAAATAAATTAAAATTCAAATGTAAAGTTTATTTTCCCTGGTCGTGTATATATGTGTCTGTTTCAACACCGAAGTTCAAGAAAATCGATCGGTTTGGTTGATTAAAAAATGTTGATCAACTTCATAATACATATGCATTCTGCCTCATACACGTTTTTTTAAATAATTGATCGGAGATATTTGGACCTAAACCCAAATAACTATGGAGATGGTCACCAACGAATAATTTGTGGTTTCCGGTTTTCAAATGAAACATAAAAACATGACTCATGTCGACCAAAGAAATGATAAATTTACTTATTGACAAAATTTAAACTTAAAACCAATGAATTTACGCTCTACTTTGATTTTTTTACATCAGACTACCACCGTCTAGTTATATAAATTAGTAATTAGAAGGTTTCTTGCGCCATGCGCAATAATAATAATTCTAAATTATAGTTATGTATTAGATTTTAAATTTTAATATATATTTTAGTAATATTTTAGATTTGAGTTTTATAGCACAAAATCAAAATAAATATTTTAACATTTATTTATTTTAGGAATTCTTAATTTATATTTTTAAAATTTAGTTAAATTCATTTATTATTTTAAAATAAATTAAAGTAGTAACAACTAACTTACTAATTAATATAGTAAATCAAACACATTTGCTGAACGAACATATTCTATGTCGATTATATAAGACATTTTTTGAAAACATGATTAGTTGTTTTTACATGGAGTTAAGTACAACTCATAAATTTAATTATTTATGATAGAAGTATAATTATTTACAAATTTTTATTTTAAATTCTAAATTTAATGTTAGAACTATTTTATATTTATATTTATGTTATTAATTTAAATTACTAATGATAATATACACAAATTATTCTTATATTTTAAGAATCTACAAAAATGTATACTTCATAAATGACATTACTAAAAATGTAAACTTTATTAATGGTATTGTACATATCATAATAAGTTGATAGTCATGTCATATTTTATGCTAAGTTATATCATCATTTTTTCTTTTAAAATCAATGTGGTGATGACACATGGTAAAATCATTTCTCAAATAATGTTTAGTAGATAGTTTCTGCAACCATTAAGAAGCCTACTTAAGGATGAAACCAATAATTTGTTGAAGCTTGGTGTTTTGAAAATCAAAAGTCCCTCCTCTCTCTCTCTCTGGTTTGTAGTTTTCTTACATGCTAATCTAGTAATCTATGACCATGCAAAGTGTATACAGTGTATCTAAACGACAACTAAGTGACTCGAATAGTCGACAATAAAAAGGTGATTGGAATCAAAACCAATAAATAGTCTTTATTGACAATCAAATTAAAGAGGAGGTTAACGGAAAGCAGCTTAAAGCTCTTCATAGCGACGCTATACACGCTTATGAGTCTACGACTACACAAAATCATTTAATCCATGTGCTCTCCTCTTTCTAACTATCTTCTTTATTTTTGTGGTCGATATAAACCATTGTGGACATGGCTATCCTTAGTTCCTTAGCCTCGTCTTTACGACTCCATCAATTTGAGATTTCAATTCAAAACTTTGCTATCATTAGCACGTTTATTTTGAGCTGCGAAATAGTTTAGTCTAGTATAACCACATTGCAACTATTGAACACTACAACTATTGAATAACGCTGGAAATATTAGTTTACCGAGAAACATATCTGCATGATTATTACTTTGTCGATGTAAATCTAATAATTTTAGAATAAAGTACTTAACTAAATTCTTACGATATTTGTTTTTTTTTGGTCAGAGTACACTGTTAAGTAATTAAAAATGAAGATCTATCTACTAACATCTCTTCTGAAGTATATCTATTCAAAGATTTACATTGTCTACACAATTGAATGCATCACATGTGCAACGAAAATATAAGATGTTGGTGGGGTTAGTGTACAAAAGTATTGAAAGTTGGAGATAATGTAAAAACCACGTGACATGTGTCAGAAAAACATTATGTTTCATGAATTTTGTTTCTTTTTTTTTGTTTTTGGTTTTTTATAAATTTGATTTTGCTATCACTATTCCTCCAAAATACTAACAGTTTCACCAAAGTCAGTGCCTATTGGCCGACCAAAAACAAAGAAGAAGATTTTACTGCCGTTTTCATTCACTTGGTGTTTTCTTTTTACCCAAGTGATAATTTTTCATCTAGAGGAATTAATCAAAAATAAGGAAAGGAAACTATACATTGGTCGATTATATTTATATATTCAGAACGGAGCATGTGACTGAGTCATTTAGAGCATGTGACTGAGTCATTTAGGGCATGTTTATTGGGAGTCTCTTAGCAGAGGTTATTAACTTTTTTAAGAACCGTTTCTTAACTTTTAACTAAGAAAACTTAAGAGACGTCTCTTAAATAAGAGACTTAAGAGCCGACTCTTAACCAAAAATTTTTTTTTAAAAAAAAATCAAAAAACGAGTCAATTTAAGCTAAGAACCCCAACTTAAGAGACCGTGGATAAACATGGCCTTATGTTCATGTCTTTATGTCTTCTCAGCCATGTGATCTAATATTGTGTCATAACTCTCTAGATTTTTATTTCCTTTTTAACCATCTTACATCACCAAAATCTAACTAAATAACCATATTACAAATGAAGAAAAAGAAACAATCATATAAGTGTCATAAACAAAGCGAAAATTCAATTCCAATCACCAACCCTAACTCCAAACATAAACAAAACAAAAAAGTTTTAATCATATCTTCCCATTGTTGCATTTGCCCCTCAAATTCATATCATTAATTCACCAAACACCTAAAAACATTAACTCGGATCTTGTCACTACGTGTAGTATAGCTATAGAATCACAAATCAGAATCCTCAAAAATGTACTTCCACGATTACAAGAAACTGAAATTTATTACGACTGTAACAGAGAGAGATTCAAGATTAAAAAAAGGGATATACATGATGAAAATGGGTAAAATGACAAACAGTAAAATAGCAAACGATACAGTGAAAAAAAATAATGAGAAACATTTTTTTGTTTTTGTTTTTTGTTTTGTTTTAATTTGATAAAGAAGGGAAAAGACAGTTTGGCCAACTAACCAAGCACATGTGTTTGTCCCTCTTGATGTTCTGTCGGAGAGGTGACGGCGGAGAGAAGAGCAGTCATGGCACGAATCTGCATCTCCATGGCAGCTATATAATCAGTAGTCTCTTCCAAAACCACCGGTAACGTCTGTTTACGGCAACCGGGAACTAACCGGCTCAAAACCTTCACTTTCCTCTGGACAGCTGGCAATCCTTTAGCCTTAATCCTCATAACCGTCGCTGCTGCTCTCTGTTTCTTTAACGGAGGACTCCCGGTGGTGATTACCGGTTGAGTCAACGCCGGGCCGTGATTCTCTGACGTTTGTGTTTCCTGAATTTGAGTTTAACGGCTTTGGATAGAATCCGCTCGGCTCCAGAGTGTCTTCCCTCTCGCCGCGACGGCTAAGGCTCTGTCGGCGGACTTCGCGGACGGCTCTACCGCCGTTGTTGTGGGGGATTGGGGAAGGTTGGCTGATACGAAGCTCGCGAAGAGCGTGGACGAGCTTGGTGGAGTAGATCTGTTGCTGCTTCTCCGATCTCCATTTCTGTAACGATGGAGGCGGAGACGGTGGAGACTTCTTCTTACGCTTAAGGCGAGAGAGATCGGAGCTGGTCGGAGGAGGAGACGTGGAGTCCATTAATCGCCGATCAAGTCTTCAGAATCCGATAAAGAATCAGAGAAAGTCGGAATCGAGGATCTGTATAAGACGACGACGAATGGAGGATAAAAGAGATGAATAATAATTGAGAGATGATTAATGATTAGTTTTTTTTACCTTTGTTGAACGGAACGGGACGGAGGTGGTGGTGGTGGGAGGGATGAGGTGTCAGAAAGGATGTGGAGAGGAAGAAGAAAGGGGAAGCAAAGAATCGCATTTTTATAAACAAAAAATGAAAATTTAGTATAATTTTACCACCATCGTCATTCTCCTCTCCTCTCTCCCCATGTGATAGCAATATCCTATCCTGTTGTATATATTATTATTATTATTCTTATCTTAATTCTCCTTTGTTTGTTTGATGATATGATATGGGCCTAACTGGACATATGCAAAGTTATGGGCTTTCTTTGAACCAGCTCAATACCGAATTATAAGGCCCATTTACGCACACGAAACCCTAGTTCCATCATATCCCCATATATAAATATGAATCACTTCTGTCAACTCCATTTCGCTTGTGTATGTTTGCTGTTAATACTCCTCTTTTTTTATGACCTTTGTTTGTAATGGTGTTAATTTTTTTCCTTGATTGGGTTCGTCTCTCAGATTGATTATCCTGTAGAGTTTTTGATAGCTATGGGATGTTTTTTTCATTGATTTTTCTTCTATTAGAGAGGCGATAAAATTAAGCCGGGGCGTTGAGTCGCTTCGCCTATGTGAATCAGGCGTAGCGAATAAGCTCGTGCTAGATTTTTGTATTTGTTATTTTGCATGTTTCTTTTATGGATCCTATGATGGCATGAAATCTTTGAGACCTGATTTATTTTATTGATGAAAAGCTATAAGCACTTTTTACTCTGAGGATCCTTTTATATACACATTTGTTTCATGTTAATAATGGTAATTAGAAAAGGTGATGAATATGCACTGGGCTCTGAGTTGTTGTATTGACATTCAACTTCTTTTTGATGGCATAACGCAGCCTAGAAAGCTTTTTTCTGATTTTCCCTTTGTTTCATTTATAACGTATTGCTTTTTATTTTATTTTTAAGTCTTGTTTTGTCTAAGTCATTTTTCTTGGTTAAAATTAGAGATGTGTTCATCATATTTGTACTGGACCTCCTATTCATCTTCAAGAGGAAGAACTATAAATGTCCATTGTACATAGAAAGATAATTATATTTGTTACTAATGATCAACATACTGGAAAATACCACCAGTGATGGATGTTATCTTTTTTATAAAATCTCTATAATTACAAAAGTATATCATTTATGAAAACTATAAGTTACATATGTTATAGTTATGTTAAACATGTTATATAGACTCTGACCCGCATGACAATAGACATAACATAAAGAAAAAGGTAGAGATCAGCAGTTATTTAAAAACCTGAAAAGTAGTTGTCAGTTCATATGTGAGGTATGTCTGAAGAGAAACTATAGTCACCATAGCTCATTACGTACCATGTCGCGACTCTTCTTTGTCTTGTTTTCAGATGTTGTCCCAGCGTTTATTACATTGATTCAAGAGCATTTCGGCAGAGCGAGAGAGAGATTAGTCTTTGGTTGAGTTTGGTGTGGCCTTTGGATTTTAGGACCATGATTAAAGAGGTCTTTAGGGAGATTTTTTAAAGTGTGAAACTCATGAACAGTATAAGAGTCGATTATAAAAACTATAAATTAATAATTGGTTTTTATGGGTTTTTTACGTTGTTCACGGGCTCTATTGACACGTGACGATTTGCGATTGATTCACTTTAAAAAAAAAACAAATAAGAAATCCACTTAGGCTTAATCATGCCTTTAGTTCATAGTTCAAGAACACTATTATACTTGTGATGTCATCATGAAAACGGCTGTCTCACTTTCTTGTCAATCTTACTTAGATCTGAAGAGCCCCTTCTATCAGTCTTTGCGCTTCTCTGTACAGAAAGACATAACACAAGCCACAGTCCAACAGTATCAGTTACATATCTTGAAAGTCATTGTAATTCGGATACTAATGACTTGAGTCCAGACAAAGTTGGCAAACTGCAAATTCACTTGCAAGTCAAACAATTTGCTTGAGAGACAAGTTACTCTAGAAACTTACAGAGCGGGGATGGATATGAACAATCTCAACTGCTTTTTGTTGCTTAAATGTTCCCAAAGACCATGATCAGATGAAAAAATGAGGAACGAATCACATAGTATGGTCGGGGTTGCTGATATCAACGGTCTTTTCCTCGGTTGAACTTGTGACCCCTTAATTATAGCAATGACCCCTTAACCATAACGACGCTTGATTATATCAATGTCCCCTATCTATTTTTCCCCTATCTTGTTATGTCTACGTAAAATCATTGCAGATAATATCATGGTTTAAAAAAAGTAGCTGAACAAGAGCTCATTCTATAGTTTTTCTTCTTTTTTTGGTATGATCGCTCATTCTATAATTAGCAATAGCATATGCATGTTCATCCTTATGTTTTTTTGTTATTTAACCTGATACTTATTTTGTTATCATCTGATTGTTATTATTTGTTTGTGTCATGAACAATGAGAATTATACACAAAGATTTCCTTATTTTTTTTAGCATTCCAAGGAAAACAAACATCAAACAACTTAGTGTTTTTGTTATGTTTGCAAGGTCCACTCTTTCGTATCTTCCATTCACATTGTCTGCAACCAAATTTCTTAAACTCTTTATCTCTCTTTTGTTTATAAATATCAAAATAATGCCACTCGTTCCCCCAACTAAAATTGCAAAAGAATAAAGTTCGGCCAAAGACATCCGGTTTAAATTTTAAATGCCGGCCATGATCCACCTGGTGCCAAAATCCGGTCTTCAATTTTATTATCCCCTGATTTACAACTGTACCATAGCGATAAACCACCTCCAAGATCATTATGAATCGTCACTGTCGTCTTCTTTGCTTGAGTTATGGTTGCAGTTATTATGGACATGGTCATCATGAATAGAACATTGAGGTGTTTTGGATAATCCATTGCTTTTGTTTGTTGTTTCCTTAGAATATTTCTTCCATTATATATAATGAAGCACTGAGAGATTTCTACCTCATGTGCAAATATAGTAATTTTCTAAAAATAGTATTTTTATTGCAAAATGAAAATTAATCTACATTTTCATATTATTAAATTTCAAATTTTAATTAACTTCACCGGTTAAAATACTCACAAAGGTAAATTCTTGTAATGTTTTATATTTTATTTGATATAACTATATTTACTTTATTTCATTAATTTGGATTCATTTAAATTTAGTAAAAACTAAATTTGTATTTTCTGAAAATATAAATTTATTATATAAATTAAAGAATAGATTTAGATGTATAAATTTTAGTATTTTTGTTTTAGTTAGCATATATTAAAATGAATCAATTGTAGTTCAACTAAAGTATTCACGAGTTCAACAATTAGAAAACTCGATTAGTCATTTATTTTTCCAAACATTTAACTATCAATGAAATATGATCCGAACATAGTGGTATTAACCTTTTCTGTTAACTCTTGTTGTTAAATAACTTACGATGAATTTGTGTATATAAACAATATTCTTCATCCAATGTTTTTTTTTTCTTTTAATAGATTATAACATCATTTTGATTGTTATAAATATACATCAATATACCTTGTGACACACGCTTCTAACCACTCCACTATTCCCGGTTAACACCTTGTAAGAAGACAATTTAACAAACGCGGAAGAAAAAGCGTTGAAGAAACGGTCCTGATCAGCCGCAAACGCTTCCACAAAGGGGCGTGTGCGTGGGTCCACTCCAATCTCCGAGTCAATTCTCAGATTGCCACGTCCCGCGATGGAACCATCGTAATAAGCTGTGTCGAAGACCAACGAAGTCTGGTCGTTTGGAACAAATGTTGCTTCTGCTGCTTTGGATGTCGGAGAAAAATCTGGGCAAACAACTCGCAGGAACGTTTGAAAACTTGGATCCATGTTAGCGTTCATCGGGTTTTGGTTATCGAAACGTGACAATACGTTGTTACAATGTGTCACCCCTATTGAATGTGAACCTGCAAATAAAACAAAAACAAGAAAAAACCAAAAAGTGTTTATGATATGTAACAAATATGCGTAGTCCAAAACTCTTAGTACAGGAAATAAGTATATAAACCTATAAAGGATATATTATATGTCTATATATGCATATATTAATATATTGTATGTAAATAATCAAAAATAATATATTGAGCAAATCTTTTAGATATATAGTACCATAATATGACAAATGTAGCACATAAAATATTCAAAATATCTTTTTTTTAAATATCATTAATTAAATGATAAATGATAAATGACTAAATTAATCTAAACCCTAAACCATTGCCACAACTCTACCCCATAAAAACTAAACAATAAATTATAAAAAGTAAAACCAAATTCAAATATAAAATAAAAATTTGATATTAATGTTATTGTTTAAAAAAATATCTTTTATATGCTATTTTTATTTTACAATAAAAAGTATATTTTAATCCTATTGTAGAGTGTGAGATTTACGTACCCATAATGGCCACGGACTCCTCGACGGTCATGTCCATGCCAGCAAAGAGACTTAAGATAGAGTCGACATCAGCGGTGGAGGGAGGAAGCTCAGTGTCAGCCCCATGTTTGCTAGGAGTGGAGAGAGAGTCTTTTCTTCCTAATGGCACTGCGATGAGTGGGCCACCCGTGAGGGCGACGGCTTCTCTTGCGGCGAGGATGATGAGGTCAGAGCAAGACACTTGTTGGGGACATTCCACCTCCAATAAGGTTTTGAGTGAGCCAATGAGCTCCCTCTTTCTGATTCCGAAGTTCTTGGCCGAGTCAACCTCCGTCAACTGCTGGTCCCCACTTGGCCCGATTAAGATCGATGCGTCACAACCCTGTGAATTGAATTTGTAATAACACACACATTTGTTCTTTCGACAAGTGAATAAATGATAATCAGTGTGTAATAAATAGGACCGAGAACAATGATATAATTGAGTGATTTTGCTAACATGGAGACAAATGAAAAGACTTCAGGTTTCCTATCACAATGGTCAATGGACCGTGAAATGTTTAGCTAAGTAAAGTGGTCGTAACGAAATTTCCATGTCCTGTTATCTTCTAAATATATAGCTCACTATCAAAAAACTTAATAGTCAGCAAACATATATAACCGTATATATAAAACATCTCAAACTTTTGTTTGTATATATATTAAAGCAAATTAAATAACAGATAAAACAAAAGCTCAAATTCATGTAAAAATTAATGACCAATTGTGAAAGGAATAATATATAACCAAAAGAATAATTAACTTAATTGAAGTATTAATGGAATCCTTAACATAATTAACACTTTTCAAACCAGATCCCTAATTTCGAGTTGAAAATGATTTTAGAAAGAGATGGATGTAGGAAGAGGTAGAGAACCTGAACTTGACAGTCATGAAACATAAGCCTTAGCAAGGCGGCAGGAGCCGTAGGATCAAGAGCAAACAATGGTGAAATTGAAGATCTCACGATCTCTTCGAGTCTTGGACATGTTTTCTCGTAGTAATTGTAAGATAGGTCTTCATAATTAGTCTCATTTTGGTCGCCACTAATGCACATGCATAACAAGCTCATGATTAGAAAACAAGATGCACAAGCTGCAGCTATGCTCTTTGGTTTCATCATTGTCTCTTTTTCTTTCTTTTGCTGGAGTTTGAGTTAATTGAAGAGAAGATAACTATACTATTGCGCTTGGAAGTGTATGTATGAATATATAGGAAGCCGAAGCTATACCCGTGACATTAATAATTTTAAGGAAAACGACGTTAATTTGATTTTAGCCGATTGGATTTGCTCGATTTTTGGGTTAAGTTTGGTTATCCTCATGCTTTTCTTTCACGAACCAAAAGAAAAAAACATATTGAATCCACAAAAGAAAAAAACATATTGAATCCACAAAAGAAAAAAACATATTGAACCAGTTTGGTTAGCCTGCTTTATACAATTTTGCTGGAACGATGTGACATTAATAATTAACATGCTAACAGAAGTAAATACCGGCCAGAGTTGGTATTGATTTAAGTATGGTTTAGAGCTTCTCGACCGAATCTATTGATAATTAATACAACGTTAATAAAGTAAACTATTTTCAATGGTAGAGATAGAAAAACTGTTTCATTTTTCATCTTTTTGCTTCAGTAATAGTTGACATAAAAGCAGTGAACCGGTGGACCGGTTTGGTTCAATAAATGGTTATAGGTGGGAACGGTTGATTGAGAAGACAAGACAGAGGAGTAGGGCAACATGCATAATGTGACTAATTAGGTTTAGTCTCACGTATGCGTTTATCATAATGTGACATGTACACACATATATTAATCTATCTATGTACACGTATATATTGCTATAGATTATACTGTGTACAAAATCAACATTCAGAAAGTTCTATATGCTAACTACCTTTAAAATAACCTAGAGATCTGTTAGCATTATGGTATCTCATATACTAATTAACAATCATTTGATTGGATGTTTCAACAACAGAAAAAATTCATGATTGTCTTGCTTAAATCAAAAGAGGCAGGAAAGAAAATATATTTGCAAGATAAATGGTTTCCTAAGAGAGAAAATGTAAATGACACAAGTGGTTAACATAATGAGATGTAACATATGATTAGTCCATTCTCTAGTAATAATCGGAAGACATTCCAAATTCAAGTCAGACAGTGTGATAGTCAAACCATTTTGTAATACTAGGTTGTTTTTTTTTTTGAATGATCGGACCGGTCGATAGAGTTTATCAAAAAATAAAATAAATGACCTTGAAAAAAATTGTATATAGAAGATGTCTCGGATGAATTTAGATAAGCTATAAAATAACTGGATCGCAATCAATAAATTCAAAAAAAAAAATGAAGACAAAAACGATACACAAAAGTATATGGTGTCTTGATAAAGACGAGTAGAGAGTAATGCTGGAGTGAGACTAATTAATACAACTTTTTGGTGAAATGAATGTCAGTAACTGTTTTTCCAAACGTGGAACCTGTGATCCTGAATCTGTTTCCTGTTTTTCCCTTCTTTTAGATCCGCAACACGTTACTACTTGCTTTGTAGATTACACTCCATGGTTCCACAAGCTTACGAGAGAGTATCCTCTAATAGTTGTTGAGGTGGTTCCATAAAAAAATACGAAGCTCTAATGAAAGTCATTTCATCAATTCTAAAAAAAACAAATCAAAATATAAAGCAAAACATTTCAAACAATTTTATTAAATAATAAATAGAATGAGTTTATTTTATCTTTCTACTACATTTCATTAATTTTATTTTATTCCTCTTAATTCAATTTTTTTTTTAATGTGTACCAGTTACAACCGTAGACTTTATGGTGTAGAATTATTAACTAATCTTAATCAAGTCACTAGATTCAAAGGGTTTCCACGACCAAACATGTTATGACTGACCGTTTGTTGAGGGGAAATTTTCAAAAATACCACTTTTTTATATCACTTTTCATTTTTATCTTCATTAAATAGATATTTTCAAAAATACCATTTTTAAGGGGTAATTTTTTAAAAATTAATTAAAATCCAAAATTTTAAATTTTTAAACTCTACCCCCACCCTACACCATCCCTTAACTCTAAACCCTAAGTCTTAGATTAATTAACCTAATGATTATAAGTGTGTTTTATCCTCTTAAAAAACAAGGATAAAAGTGATTAAAGTATTTTAAAAAATAGTATAAGGAAAATGATATTTTTAACAATTTCTCATTTATTAGTTAGGAATAGACATAATTAAAGGGACTAAAATTATCAACGAGAAATCATTGACGTCAATTCTAAGTTATTGTCAACTAGACTATAGTATAATCAATTTCACAATTAACAATAGTATTAAACGGCTTAAAGGTGTAGCTTTCTTCTTCTGTGTTCCCATTCCTCATTAAAGTGAGCTTCTAGATTTGTTATGACAAAATATATCCCTTATTAAATCACCTTCTTTAAACGAAATGTATTGGTCCCGCACTCATCACAGCTATACCAATTATTTCTTTTGCCAAATTTAATTGCATTAATACGTTGAAAACGACTAATACTTACTACATCTCATGTGAAGTTGTGAACCATATACACTGTACATTTGAAAATTATTGCCACCAATTTGTTTTCCTCCCAACTCACATTTTTATGGATTAACAAAAATGGTTGTAAATAAAGAAGTATCAGTATTACGTATCTTTTCTACAAAAACAAATACTCATAAGTCCATCATCTTAACAACAAAATTGGTCAACCCCACGGTTTATACACCATAAGACCATGTTTATCAGCGTCTCTTAGAACGAGGTTCTTAACTTAATTTGACACTTTTTTTTTTTTTTTTTTTTTAAATTTTTTTTTGTTAAGAGACGGCTCTTAAGACTCTTATTTAAGAGACGTCTCTTAGGTTTTCTTAGTTAAAAGTTAAGAAACGTATTTTAGAAAAGTTAAGAACCTCTGCTAAGAGACCCCCAATGTACATGCTCTAAGAAACCAATCTACTAAGTGACGTACTATGCATAGTTAGCACCTACTCCAAACTCCTAAGCCCTAACTGACACTGTTGAGCGTGAGCGTTATTATCTTAAAAGTGTGCCAAACACTTCGACTCAAGCAGAAGGTTTGGTGATACAAAGACTTTTGCTAATTCGGAAGGTTTGATGACTGCAAAGGGTCTTGGTCATTCGGAAGGTCATGAACCTGATATAGCCGTTGCAACTTTCTCCTTTAGTGAAGAGCGCAACAAATGTCCTTGCCGTCAAGAGTGTACGAGGATGACATCTAAAGAAATCTTGACCTCCAACCGATTTGGGTGCTTGGATTCGTGTGCAATGATTAGCTGACATCAACAAAGAAATAAAGTTTCGTTTTTGTATAAAAAGAGAGTGTAGTCTCTGTATTTTCTCTTAAGAGTGAAAATATCAATAAAATAAAAAGTTGTCTTCGTCTTCCAGTTCTGTGTGCAACTTTCATGGTATCGGAACCATGGAAGAAACCACAGACACGTTCTCCACTCCATTTTTGAACATTTTGCGGTGTGTTTCACTCAAACTGTCTTCTACAAACTATTTCTTGTGGAAAATCCAGTTTGAGTCTTTTCTTTCAAGTCAGTTTCTACTTGGTTACGTTACATTAATGGCTCCACACCTCGTCCCCCTCCTACAGTGACAACACGGAACGGTGATGTGGTGACCAAAGCTGCTAGTACACCGTATCCGATGGTGCACCCGATCTAAGTAGTAGCCTATATAACTTAGGCCCATGAATATTCATAGTTAGCAGTTAGCACGTACACAACTACTCCGAACTGTCAAGTCCTAATTGTTACGCCTGAGCTGTTTTATACAATATCCTTTTTTAATATAATGTTAAATTTCTTCGAAGAAATATTTTTTTGTACATTATGTTTGTAATGTTTTGTGTTTAAACTAGAAAAAAATCTTAGAGCATTTTTAACTCCACTCTATTCTTTTCCAAAATAAAATAAAAGAAAGTATGGAATAAAAAATGTTATCTTACTCCATTTTTTTATTTCATAATGGAGTAATCTATTTTTTGTTTGTTCACTATTCCATTATAGACTGAAAATTAGAGTAGAGTTTGAACGTTGTTTATTTCATATTTCTTTTTGTTCTATTTTGGAAGAAAAAAATGGAGTTTTCACATTAGAGATGCTTTTATAGCTAAAAACAGAGAACCCAAAGCCTTGGAAGCTTATGCTTGTGAAGCAAACCAGAACTGCAGAAGTGTGTTGAAACATAAACTTGATTTGGGTTAATCATTGGGCTAATAATCTAATAATCATGTTAGCCCAAATTTGACCCAAGTTCTAGAATTTATCTAGAAAAATCTTCCACCTCCTTAAGATAAAAATCTAGATATTTTCATAGAATTATCTAGATAATTAGAATAAAAATATCAAGATATTTTAGTAGAATTATCTAGATTTAAGAATAAAATATGTAAGATATTTTGTATTTTGGAGGCTATAAATACCTCCACTCTCTTCTCATTTTGTATCATCCAAGTTTTCAAGAATCATCCAAGAAATAAAAAAGTTTCCTCTTCATAAAATCTCTTCTCTTCAAACACTTAAACACTTTCTCAATTTCTAATAAGTTTCTCATTCCAACAAAGTGGTATCAGAGCTACAAGATCATTTTGAAGATGGCAAGTAGTGGTGTTCCCTTCCAAGTTCCAATGCTCACAAAGAGCAACTATGACAATTGGAGTTTAAGGATGATTGCTATCTTAGGAGCACATGATGTATGGGAGATAGTTGAGAAAGGCTTCATTGAACCAGAGAATGATGGTGGTTTATCTCAAGCTCAAAGAGATGGCTTGAGAGATTCAAGAAAGAGAGACAAGAAGGCTCTCTGTCTAATCTATCAAGGTTTAGATGAAGATACATTTGAGAAGGTTGCTGGAGTAAAGACATCTAAAGAAGCATGGGAGAAGCTTCAAACCTCTTACAAGGGAGCGGAACAAGTTAAGAAGGTACGTCTACAAACTTTACGAGGAGAATTTGAGTCATTACAAATGAAGGAAGGAGAACTCATCTCAGATTACTTCTCAAGAGTCTTGACGGTTACTAATAACCTAAAAAGAAATGGTGAGAAGTTAGATGAGGT
Source organism: Moricandia arvensis (assembly GCA_905132765.1). Classification (NCBI taxonomy): domain Eukaryota; kingdom Viridiplantae; phylum Streptophyta; class Magnoliopsida; order Brassicales; family Brassicaceae; genus Moricandia; species Moricandia arvensis. Next base: position 14,633 of record CAJHQP010002588.1, read on the forward strand.
GAGAATCATGGAGAAAGTTCTTAGATCGCTCGATTCAAAATTTGAGCACATTGTTACCGTAATTGAAGAAACAAAAGACTTGGAGACAATGACGATGGAGCAACTTCTTGGATCACTACAAGCTTATGAAGAAAAGAGGAAGAAGAAAGAGGATATTGTTGAGCAAGTTCTCAAGATGAGAATTGATCACAAAGAAGAAAGTAGCCGAAATAATCCAAGACGTGGTGGCAGTCATTTCAGAGGAAGAGGTCGTGGTGTATATGGACGAGGTTGGAGACCATATGAAGACAACTTTAACCAAAGAGGAGAGAGCTCATCAAGAGGTCGTGGAAGAGGAAATGCAAAATCAAGGTACGATAAGTCAAACGTCAAATGTTATAGCTGCGGAAAGTTTGGACATTATGCTTCTGAATGCAAAACTCCAAACAACAATAGAGTTGAAGAGAAGTCCAACTATGTTGAAGAAAGGAGTAAAGAAGAAGATATGCTATTGATGGCTTACAAGAAGGATGAGCCAAATGAAGTTAGCAGATGGTACCTTGATAGTGGTGCTAGCAATCACATGTGTGGGAATAAAAGCATGTTTGTGGAGCTTGATGAATCGGTGAAAACCAATGTAGCTTTGGGAGATGAATCGAAGATGGAGGTGAAAGGTGAAGGTAATATTCTCATCCGCTTGAAGAATGGAGATCATCAATTCATTTCTAATGTTTATTACATCCCAAGCATGAAGACCAACATCTTGAGCCTAGGACAACTCTTGGAGAAAGGTTATGATATTCGACTAAAGGATAATAACCTTACTCTAAGAGATAATGCAAATAATCTCATCACAAAAGTACCAATGTCAAGCAATAGAATGTTTGTCCTAAACATTCAAAATGACATTACACGATGTCTCAAGATGTGCTACAAGGAGGAGTCATGGCTTTGGCATCTTCGGTTTGGGCATCTAAATTTTGGAGGCTTAGAGCTACTTTCTAAGAAACAAATGGTGAGAGGATTACCTTGCATCAACCATCCAAATCAAGTGTCTGAAGGGTGTTTACTTGGAAAGCAATTCAAAATGAGTTTTCCAAAGGAGTCGGAGACAAGAGCAAGAAAGCCATTAGAGCTCATACATACAGATGTATGTGGCCCAATCAAACCAAGCTCACTTGGTAAGAGTAACTACTTCCTTCTCTTTATTGATGATTTTTCAAGAAAAACATGGGTTTACTTTTTGAAAGAAAAATCAGAAGTGTTTGAAAATTTCAAAAAGTTTAAAACCCAAGTTGAGAAGGAAAGTGGTCTTGTGATTAAGACCATGAGATCCGATCGGGGAGGAGAATTTATGTCCAAGGAATTTCTGAAGTATTGTGAAGATAATGGTATTCGAAGACAATTGACGGTGCCAAGAACACCTCAACAAAATGGAGTAGCGGAAAGAAAGAATAGGACTATTCTTGAGATGGCAAGAAGCATGCTCAAGAGTAAGAATCTACCAAAGGAGTTATGGGCAGAAGCAGTCGCGTGTGCGGTGTACATATCAAACCGATCTCCAACGAAGAGCGTCTCTGGAAAGACACCACAAGAAGCTTGGAGTGGAAGGAAGCCCGGTGTCTCACACCTAAGAGTCTTTGGAAGCCTTGCTCACGCTCACGTTCCAGACGAGAAGCGGAGCAAACTAGACGACAAAAGTGAGAAGTACATTTTCATTGGGTATGATGCTAACTCCAAAGGCTACAAACTCTACAATCCTGAAACAAAGAAGACAATTATAAGTCGGAATGTCATCTTTGATGAAGAAGGAGAATGGGATTGGAGATCAAATAATGAAGACTACAACTTCTTTCCATCTTTTGAAGAAGAGAACTTGGAGCAAATAAGAGAAGAACCAGCTACACCACCAACTTCACCAACACCAAGTTCTCAAGGGGATGAAAGCTCAAGTGAAAGGACTCCACGTTTTAGAAGTCTACAAGACATTTATGAGGTAACCGAAAATCAAGACAATCTCACTTTATTTTGCCTTTTTGCGGATTGCGAGCCTATGAACTTTGAAGAAGCTCAAGAAAAGAAGTCATGGAAAAGTGCAATGGATGAAGAAATCAAGTCAATCCAAAAGAATGATACATGGGAATTGGCTTCACTTCCTAATGGGCATAAGGCAATAGGTGTGAAGTGGGTGTACAAGGCAAAGAAGAACTCTAAAGGAGAAGTTGAAAGATACAAGGCGAGACTGGTGGCAAAAGGGTATAGTCAAAGAGCCGGAATCGACTATGATGAGGTATTTGCTCCAGTTGCTCGTTTAGAAACAGTTAAGCTAATCATTTCATTGGCAGCCCAAATGAGATGGAAGATACATCAAATGGATGTCAAATCTGCCTTCTTAAATGGAGATCTTGAGGAAGAAGTCTACATTGAGCAACCACAAGGCTACATAGTCAAAGGTGAAGAAGACAAAGTCTTGAGGCTGAACAAGGCACTTTATGGATTAAAGCAAGCACCAAGAGCATGGAACACTCGGATTGATAAGTACTTCAAGGAGAAATACTTCATCAAGTGTCCATATGAGCATGCACTTTATATCAAAACCCAAAACAACGATATATTGATTGCATGCTTGTATAACTTGATATTCACTGGCACCAATCCGATTATGTTTGAAGATTTCAAGATGGAGATGACAAAGGAGTTCGAGATGACTGATATTGGATTAATGTCATACTACCTTGGCATTGAAGTAAAGCAAGAAGAAAATGGAATCTTCATCACTCAAGAAGGATATGCTAAAGAAGTGCTTAAGAAGTTCAAGATGGAAGACTCAAATCCAGTTTGCACACCAATGGAATGTGGAGTCAAGTTATCAAAGGAAGAAGAAGGAGAGAGTGTTGATCCAACACTCTTTAAGAGCTTAGTTGGAAGTCTACGTTATCTAACTTGCACAAGGCCCGACATCCTACACGCGGTTGGAGTGAGTCGATATATGGAGCATCCAACAACAACTCATTTCAAGGCAGCTAAGAGGATCTTACGCTATATCAAAGGTACAATCAACTTTGGCTTGTATTACTCTATCTCTGACGATTACAAGCTTTTTGGATATAGCGATAGTGACTGGGGTGGAGACGTTGATGACCGGAAAAGCACAAGTGGCTTCGTATTTTTCATTGGAGAAACCGCTTTCACATGGATGTCAAAGAAGCAACCAATTGTTACCCTCTCTACTTGTGAAGCGGAGTACGTAGCGGCTACTTCATGTGTTTGCCATGCTATTTGGTTACGAAACTTGCTAAAGGAGTTGAGCCTACCACAAGAGGAGCCAACGAAGATCTTTGTTGATAACAAGTCGGCAATAGCATTGGCGAAGAATCCAGTCTTCCATGATCGGAGTAAGCACATTGATACTCGTTATCACTACATTCGAGAATGTGTTGCCAAGATGGATGTGCAATTGGAGTATGTGAAGACAAATGATCAAGTAGCTGATATCTTCACCAAACCACTCAAGCGTGAAGACTTTATCAAGATGAGGAGCTTACTCGGAGTAACTAAATCAAGTTTAAGGGAGGGTGTTGAAACATAAACTTGATTTGGGTTAATCATTGGGCTAATAATCTAATAATCATGTTAGCCCAAATTTGACCCAAGTTCTAGAATTTATCTAGAAAAATCTTCCACCTCCTTAAGATAAAAATCTAGATATTTTCATAGAATTATCTAGATAATTAGAATAAAAATATCAAGATATTTTAGTAGAATTATCTAGATTTAAGAATAAAATATGTAAGATATTTTGTATTTTGGAGGTTATAAATACCTCCACTCTCTTCTCATTTTGTATCATCCAAGTTTTCAAGAATCATCCAAGAAATAAAAAAGTTTCCTCTTCATAAAATCTCTTCTCTTCAAACACTTAAACACTTTCTCCATTTCTAATAAGTTTCTCATTCCAACAGAAGTGCTCTGAGTCTTTGATTTCCGGTAGCGGAGATGGATAGACACTTGTTCTTTACTATATTATACGATCTCTTTAAAAAATATATAATGTTAAATTTATTGAAAGAAAAAAAGACTTTTATCATGTGTAATGTTTTCTGTATTATACAATATCAAATTTCGCCATTATCTAAGTTATAGCCTGTAACCTAGGCCCATGAATATTCTAGGACATAAAAGAAAACCCAATACCAAGGGTTGGAACATGACAATCCGTCTATAGAGCCATGTCTACACACGTTAGTATACTCATAATATCAATATCAATTCATGATGAAGACATCGTTATGTGAAAGTGGATGTATCCTAGATTATAAACGACATGACTACGTAATATGAACGATGGTAAAACATGATATGTATAACAAGTAAAGAAAAAAATCTTTTAGCAAAACAAAGTAAAGAAAATAACGAAAAATAGTCAATACCAATGTTTTGATGAGTGGATAATCAGGTTTTAATTATTTTAGTGAACAAAAATAGTCAATAGCAATGTTTTGATGAGTGGATAATCAGGTTTTAATTATTTTAGTGAACAATCATTATTTTATTAGTCACCGAAGATAGAAATTATCCCTCAAAGTAGTTTTCGTCCATTAATCAAGAATAAATGTCTAAAAATAAAATAAAAAAACGCCTAAGTAAAACCCATCTATACCTCCTAAATCTCATACCTCCCAAAAACAAAACAAGACACACCCTAAATTTGAAAAACCTATTTTCTTAAATTTAACCTCTTCATTCACCAATATAATATCTTTCTCACAACCCCATTTCAAAAGATAAAAGTAAACCCCCCCCCCCCCCAAAAAAATGATGAATCGTCGAACAGGAATGGTCCTTGTCCTAACCCTAATGGTAATGTCCGTATGGGGTACGGACGCATCAGCACTGCAAAAGACGAAGTTCGGCGCACCGCTTCTAACTGAAAAAATCGCAACAAACAGATCGATAATTGTCGATATTGAAGGCAAAGGAGACTACACTTCGGTTCAAAAAGCCATTGATGCTGTCCCTGTTGGTAACTCTAATTGGATTATCGTCCATGTCCGTAAAGGAATCTACAAGTACGTAAGCTTTTATGAGGTTTAACCTTTTACATTGTTTCCTACGCACATAGCATGTTACATAAGATTTATATATAACACCAAGTTATAGTAATCTTCATGCATCAATACTGCAGAATTACTATTGTCATTTAAATAAAAGAAACTACATATACTATCGTTATTGTTAAGCTATATAAGTTTCTAATCTAAAATCAATTAGTGATAAGTGAATTGACTCATCTATCTTATATAACTAAAGATCCCTTTCAAATTCCGATATGAAACAGTTATCCCTAATAGTTATTGAAAGCAAAAATGAACTTGAAATTTGATGATTTTTACTTTTTTGGGCGAATAGGGAGAGAGTGCACATTCCTGAGAACAAACCTTTCATATTTATGAGAGGTAACGGAAAAGGAAAAACGGTCATCGAATCATCGCAAAGTTCAGTCGATAATGTTGCTTCAGCCACTTTCAAAGTCGAAGCTAATCACTTCGTTGCTTTTGGTATCACCATCAGGGTATGTCTATAACACAATTGTAGACTTTAATGGCGTTGGTGTACCTTAATGAATTTGTGATGAATATTACAGAACGATGCACCGGTCGGAATGGCGTTCACGTCTGATAACCAATCCGTGGCAGCGTTTGTGGCTGCTGATAAAGTAGCGTTTTACCATTGTGCGTTCTTCAGCTTGCACAACACTTTGTTTGATAACAAAGGTAGACATTATTACCATGAGTGTTACATCCAAGGCTCTATTGACTTCATTTTCGGTCGTGCAACTTCCATTTTCCACGTATGTTTATTTCTTTTTCCCCTCTAAAACATAAACATTTAGACAGCCAATAATATTTGATTGTAATAATTGTTACAGAACTGTGAGATATTTGTGGTATCGGACAAGAGGGTGAAACCCTACGGGTCAATCACAGCACACCACAGGGAAAACGAAGAGGAAAATACTGGTTATGTTTTTATAAGAGGCAAAGTGTATGGAATCGATGAGGTTTACTTGGGGAGGGCCAAAGGACCGTACTCTCGTGTCATCTTTGCCAAGACTTACTTGTCTAAGACCGTTGTCCCTGACGGTTGGACCAACTGGAGCTACCACGGCTCAACCAAGTTAGTCTCTGATTATTATTTATTTTGGCAAAAGTAATTTATATATTGTTCATGTTTATACTATAATATTCTTGGCACTTTGATCAGGGACTTGTACCATGCAGAGTATAAGTGTCATGGACCAGGTGCTGATAGGCAACGTAGATCAGATTGGGCCAAAGAACTTACAAAACAAGAAGTTGAGTCTTTCTTGTCCATTGATTTTATTGATGGTACTTCATGGCTTCCTGTTTGGCTTCAGCAAAAGTCTTAGAGTGGCTTATGCTGTGCCGTGTCTCGCGTTTGGCTTTGGCGTTTCGCGTTTTGGTGTGGCTTGAGAAAAAAACATATGAAGAAAGAAGATAGATATCTCTTTTTCTTTTTTGTTCTAATACAATGTTTATAGAGTGATTGGAAACTCTTATGTCGTTTGCACGCATTATGTAAGAGTTTCCATTTTAATAATATATGTAACCTAAGTTACAAATAATATCTTCCAATTTTTAAATATTCTCACGAATGATTAATTGGATTAACAAGCCAACGAAAAATATTTGTGAATATTGGTAAATGGCTTAAAAGTTTCTAGATATGATTATTCTTAACAAAATAAATCACAAAGGATACATGATATACTTTCTTCTCATATGACTTGGTACAGAAGTAACTAGCGCTAGCTTAGTTCAAAGCCAAGAATATATTTTGTATAAATATTTTAATTACTACGAAATTTAAAATATACCGCCAAATCCACCACCGGCACCACCACCACCGCCGAATCCTCCTCCAGCTCCTCCACCGGCACCACCACCAAATCCTCCGCCTGATCCTCCACCAAATCCCCCGCCTGCACCACCACCGTGACCCCCGCCTGCACCACCACCGAATCCTCCCCCAGCTCCTCCACCAGCGCCTCCTCCGAATCCTCCGCCAGCTCCTCCACCAGCGCCTCCTCCAAATCCTCCGCCTGCACCACCACCAAATCCTCCTCCGGCCCCTCCACCAGCACCTCCTCCTGCACCACCGCCGATACCTCCACCATGTCCTCCTCCAACACCACCGCCAATACCTCCACCGTGACCTCCTCCGAGTCCTCCACCAGCACCGCCTCCTGCACCACCTCCGAGACCTCCACCATGTCCTCCTCCAACACCACCACCAATACCTTTACCGTGACCTCCTCCGAGACCTCCACCATGTCCTCCTCCAACACCACCGCCAATACCTTTGCCGTGACCTCCTCCTAGTCCTCCACCATGTCCTCCCCCAACACCACCGCCAATACCTTTACCGTGACCTCCTCCGAGTCCTCCACCAGCACCACCTCCGAGACCTCCACCATGTCCTCCTCCAACACCACCGCCAATACCTTTACCGTGACCTCCTCCGAGTCCTCCACCGTGACCTCCTCCGAGTCCTCCACCAGCACCGCCTCCGGCACCACCTCCTAGACCACCACCAGCACCTCCTCCAGCACCACCACCGTGGCCACCACCAATGCCACCTCCTAGACCGCCACCATGGCCTCCTCCTACACCACCTCCAAAACCTCCACCAGCACCGGCACCTCCACCGCCACCAACTCCTCCTCCAAAACCTTTACCGCCACCAAAACCACCGCCAAGTCCACCACCACCGCCTCCTAACGTCTCCTTCTCAAGTCTCCTACACTCCACAACCCCTATCACCACCACTACAAGCATAAAAGCCAAAAACCCAAAAGATACTTTCCCCATATCTTTGATGTATTGTTTTCTAGTATCTTGCTAATGATCAGTATACAATTGTTATAGCTCACTTGACTAGTTACGAACACTATATATTCCTAGTAAGTAGAGAGAGCATTTATGAGATATGGTTGAGCGTTTCTCCACATGTTCTCATGTCCCAATCACTCATGTTCAGTTTTTTCTACAAAGCAATTAATGAGTGAAACCCAAGTGCCTCTTTTATAGTATTAATTTCCTATTCCTATCATAGATAACCTGTCATCTTTTATTTAGATCCATGTTCTCCTACTTTACAACTTCAGTATTGTATACAACTTATAGCTAACATGCAGAGAAAATTCAAAACAACGACTTGTTCCTAAGAACATCTCCAATCTACCTTTATATTTCCCTTTATAATAGCATTTAGATTTAAATCACTTTAATTCTATTCTATTTTTTTCTGCTAAAATAAAAATTATTATTTTTGTTTCTATTTATAGAGGAAAATAGCATTTCTCTATATTTTATTATATATTTAGAAATTACTATTTTAAAGGATTTTTTCTCTATATTTTACTTTATATTTAGAGATTACTATTTTAGAGAAATATATTAAAGAGTATCTCATTTTTATTATAAAGTTTTTCTATTATATAATAAAAAATAACAATATACAATGAAGATTGTCTAAATAAAACTTTAGCGACAGTGGTGGGAAGGTGAGGATGTAATTAATGTTAAGAATAGCGTACTCTCTTTTACAGTTAGAGCTTCTCAACTACTTCAGATTTGGTAGCCACATTAACTGCAAAATCCCCACTATCATTTTCATAATTAATCCCTCGAGTAACTAGAACTAACAACTAATTAAGTAGTGATTCTTGGAATGTTTCACCCCTTATGCAGCCCTTCTATGTATGAGAACAATTATGATATAATTTGCTGTAAAGATTTCCAGTAATATATTATTAATATACTATAAATTAACTATCAGTAAAGACTTATGGTAATTGACATTTCATTATGAGTTACAATTATAAAGGACTAGAATAGGCCCGCCCTACGGGCGGGAAGTTAGAATAAAACTATTTTCTATAAATTTAAATTAATTTTATAAAGCATTTTAAAAACATTGTAGATTAAAAATAATATTATAAAAAAATAAATAATGAATAGAATTCTGAGATTTTATTGTTATTTTTAATAATCATTTTTGGTTTGAATTTAAGTGACAGTAATCTTCATTATTCTCTATTTTCAGTGTAAAGAATTTATATCTTCATTACATGTAAATTGTTTGATGTTTGTTAAGTTGGTTTGCAAAATTTGGTTGATTTTAGCTTTAAGGTTTTGTTGTAACAACTGTTAGTGGTATGATTCTATTGGTATTTTGTTTTGGTCGTTAATCATGAATCTATGATTAGTTTGAATAACTTCTTCTTATGCTTAGATTCCTTGTGTATAGTTTGGTGCTTGTTATTGATTTGGAATGTATGTGGCTTGTTTTGAATTCGGTTTTGTTTTACAGGTAGATGTCATGTAAACACTCAGATGTGTGATCAAGCAACATGGTAATTCTGAGTCAATGATTGTCCAATTTAAGTCCAAATAGTCAACAGTAGGAAGGTTAATATACTGAAAGTGGTGACATGTTTACACAATGCTTTGGTTTAGCCCGTTTGCTTTATTTATCTAAGCCCATACTATATGTTCAAGAAGTAATGATGACAATATTGTAGACAATCCTTTATAATGACATGGTTAAAAATGATGGTATAGATTAGGTTAAAGACAATACGCATTGGTTGAGAAAACAATCTCTGTGATTACTGTGAGCATACATTACCTAAGTAACCTAATTACCCCAATAACATTGTCATCATTACATCTTAAACATGTAAAAGATGTGAAACCCTGCTGTAGCTTCTGATAGCACTTAGAACATGATAAGTAGCACCATCCATTGCTTGTCTCTATTTCACTGAATTTGGCTTTGCAAAGGAACTCAACAGTCTGTAGGTATCAACATGTGAAGGAAGAGTTGAATGATAAAGTTTAGATGAGGGGAAAAAGAATCCATGATTGCAGTAACAATAAGTAAATTTACATACCTGAGGTGGGGAAACGAAGACGTAAGCGTTGAGCTCTATAAGTGTGTTGGATGCTATATTCCGAACACCTAAAACTCTGAAGAAATTGAATATGAGCCACACCAAGACCCACCTAGTCTAGAGGGAATAACACTACAGTTGTAAGGAAGAAGATATTAGGAGAAGGTTGGACTTTCTTACACTTTAAGAAAATTCTTGCCGTCTTGAGTTTTCTGATCAAAATAAAAGCGTGTTCCAGAAGTTGCGTTGAGAAATAATCAAACATAAATTTGCTCTGAAAGTGAATACTTTATGAAAGTGAATACTCAGTTTACTAAGAAACTCATATCCAACTAACAATATATATATATAGGTACGTAAAAGAGAATCCAAAGGAATGTCCTCAAGGCGTTGATCGATTTGAAGCATTTAGAAGATGATGTTCAACAGATTTAATTTGGAAAAAAGGAGACAACTTTACAACTTATTTTTGCTGGGATTCTTAAAAGAAACATCAAAAGACTGGCAACGGCAAAAAAAAAAGGCTAAACAGAAAAGTAAAACACATGAGCTCCCAGATTGGATTCCAAAATGACTCAGAAAAAGACACATACCAAAAAAGTTCAATTTACTCAAAAAGACAGCCTTCTTGAAATTGAAAGAAGAAGCAAATGTGGACCTTTAGTTATCTGCTAGTGTCCTCTTCATGAGAATGGTGAGACCCACAAGCTAGCAGCCTTTCTTTACATTGCCAGTCTCCCAAAATCCCAGGAGAAAAACTTCGACGGTGGAGCCCCTTTCAAATCGGCGAGTAGTTGAGAAATTTTTGCCATTCTAATCTCTGTAATTATTGGAAAGAAAATGATTTAGGGGAAAGAACTGATGAAATTCAAAGAAGGAAACTAACATATTTATAGCTCTGAATTCACACAATGAACGAAAAGAGGCGGTTCATTGAATGAGACATTGTGTGAGGAGAGGGGAATCAGTGTTAATGCAAGCGTTAAGGACCATGTATGAATCCAGTGACTTCCGTAACGGTTCCGGATTTCAATTCGATTAAAAGAAGTCCAATCGGTTAGCCAAGGTTGGAAGCTTCCAACTGTGTTTGATCTGACTTTATCGTTGCCGGCGGTACAGTGATTTCTGAGGTGTTAGGCTGAACGTGCAGCAGTGACTTTATCCATTGTTCTTCGATCGATTTTTTTGCCAAAGATGGAACTGATACTGGTTGAACCCTTGAGAAAGCCTAATTTACAAATAGATTTGCAGCTCACTCAGAATTTAAACAATAAACCCCAATATTTGTAAGTGGTTTAGTTTTAATTGATGGAAAGAAGATCAAAGGACGCGACAAACAATATGAACGGAATCGTCACGCGACTTCTGTATCTCAATCTCTCTAATGGCAGAGAACTGATGAACCATAAATCTCAAAACGACATGGATTGAGAGTCTTAGGTTTTACGTGGATGGGCTAGGTTTATTGAGTATAATATAAAGCCCAAACAACCAATAACAAAACCCACAGACATCGCCGAATTCAGTTTGTGAAACGCAACGTTTTAAAAGAAAAGACAGGTGTCACACTCTCCTCACATGATTTGTTGACGTGGCTCTTTAAGAAGAGAGACCATCTCTTCTTTATAATAATAGATTGGTCAACCAATATCACTCTTCTTCTTTTCATGCGTTTGCCACTCTCTCGGAGTTATCAATATACACAGTGCAGACAAAAGAAAAAATAAGTCTTGCAGATAACTCTCTATCCTTTTCTCTATTAATCTCACCGGAAACAAAAACTCTCTATCCTCCTCCGGTGTCGTTAGACTCTCACACAAAATACACATACAACAAGAATACAAACTCTCTCTCCTGCCAAGTGTGACTACTATGGCATCATCAACATCATGTCTCCGCTACCACTGGCGGTTGACAAAGGGGGTTTCATAGGAACGGGGAGCTCATGAGCGTTCTGACTCTCGGATATACTGAACCTCATCGTTCATGAGCTTTAGAATCTTTCTACATACGCTTAGACCTAACCCTTCAGGGCTGGTCCACCTGCTGCTATGAAACATGTCTCGGACCAGCTATGGAGGCAGACCTTCACCTGGACACGCCATTCTGAAATCGCAGAAAATCAAGGCATAACAAGAACCCAAAACATGCTAATTTGAATACACTAAGGTCTACTAGTTCTAGACCTATGGTTCTGCAGAAGTAACCAAGCCAAAACTACCACCTAAATAACGATCCAAAAACCAAACCATTCTCTATCCAAAAAACCAATAACAAAAACATAATGCCTAACTATGGTTCAAAGATATGAAGACACAACAATGGGAACAATGAATGTATATACCTGAATTCTGTGCGGATAGCATAGAACCCATCAGCCATTTGCTTGGGAACATGGCTTAGATGGATCTCCACCCACTCCTAGGACGGTGCATACAGGATTATACTTAGCAGAAACTCAGCTAGGAGTTGTTGAATCCTTATATGGTCTCCATAAACTGCTATAGATTTGATCTCTTCAGGGATGTCACGGATCAGCTGAACACCTCTCTCCCTTAATAAGAACATCGCCTGGCTATCGCGTTTATGACACTTCCGAGTAAAAACTATGTTCTATGTAGCTCAAAGGAACTGATCAAAAATGGACAAAAACAATATTTGGCATCATGTCACGTTTTGTTAAGTAATCAAAACCATTTTATAGATAATTCCAACTATGCAGCTCACCCATCTTCAATCCTTTCAAGATCCATGTCACTGACAATCCTCGAGATCTGTTTCTCGCAAGAAACAGTTGTTTCAAGAAACTGTTTCTGATCCTCGTTCAAGTCTGTAGCTTCCAACAGCGAGTTTGTGAAACGCAAACCGCTTAGAGGATTCTTTATCGCCTGACAAATGTAAGCTAGCTCTTTCGCCTTCATTAAACATTATGTGTCCTGCCTTCGTTGGATTGCTAAATCTTGTTGCAGCTCAGGACTCGGGATCTGCAAGAAACAGACAGCCCCAATAACCTGTCATTCGAGGTTTACACGCTTGTTTGCAGTCAATAAAGCTTGAACAAACTTCCCCTTGCGGTCAAAAAACGGGAAAGGGAACTTGTCTGTTTCTTGGCCACCGATTGCATTATGCAATACAATCATGAGCTTAGTTAATGCATCAGGACCCTTCAGTTTGCAATAGCTCCCAAAAACTTCCCCAACAAGCATTTTCCCTATCACTTCACTACGAGAACAACCAGTGAGCTTTTCCAACGCGGTGTTCCACTCCAGGCAGCAAGTGTTCTCATCCGCCGCAAAGATTGGTGGAATCAGCGGGTTTGGGCTATGGAGAATGGCTTTGTAGTCTCCTTGTATGTTGATGAACTTGTCCATTACGATTTTCTGACCAGTAACATCCTGTCCGACAAAACAGACGCCAACAATGTTGTTAGAGTAGTCTTTGCTCAAACACGCATTCACAACCACAAAAACTGTTTTCCCTTGTAGTTCAGGGCTGAAAGTTTTCAGCTTTATCTCCACATTCTTATCCTCGTCCCCTGCAAAATGCATCAAAATAATCAAACAATGTATATATACTGCAGATACAACATAGTTGGAGAACTGAATATACCTCTGAGCGCACGAGAAATGAGCTTATCAACAGTTTTTTCATTCTCTTATCAGATCAGAAACCAGAGACTTGCCCATAGCTTCTTCAACTGAGAGACCAGTCAATTCAGCAATCTTAGCGTTCCATCCGTTAATGCATCCTCCAACGTCAACATCGAATATAGGCACAGTTGCTGTCTCGATGAGTCTAACCATCTCTCTTGCAACAGCACCTAACTCATCAATTCCCTGCTCTCCTGCCATACTATAAGGCTGAAACGCACCATCTGTAGTTTTAGAGTTCATAGCTGCCTCAGATTCTTTAAAACAGTCCCTTAGAATCAACTGGAGTGAATGAATCGCATCCATTTCCGCAGTTTCCCATGGCTGACTTCGGCTCTTAACAACTTCAAGAAAAGCCTTGAAAGATGAACGAGGATGCATCCGTTGCCCATCATCTTTGTCCTCTGGATGATGGTTAGCACCTCCCCATTTGATTTCTTTAGCTGTATGAGAACGGAACCAAAAAAAGGAAATCTCTCTTTGTGATATACGCAACCGCCATACCGCACACATCATCCCCTAACGCTGCTGCTCCTGGATATCCCGCGTCCCCTAAACTATCCGTGCTTAAACCAGTTGAATCAGCGTGATTCGCAAGCAACCACTCCACAATGTCTTTTATCTGAGCTTTAGTGGGAGCAACACCCAAAGGGTAATACTTCCTGTGGTAAAGAAACGCTGCACCGTCACATTTCACCAAGTCCATTATACTAGGACTCTGTGTAACAATCCCTGCAGGCGAGTCACGCAGAAGCATATCACATAACAGTGTCTGCGTTCTCAAAACACGTTTCTCCGACATCTGCAAAGCTAACTGCAACTCCATGTTCAACTGTAAACCAAACGCCTGCATTAGAAACTCGCACGCATACCTTAATGGAAACGGTATGCAGCGAGAAAATGTATGATGGCAAACAACCAAACCCCAAAGCCTAATAGAGCTTCTCCCACCACCACCAGCAACATTACTCCCATCTTTTTCATTCCCGTTTATTATAACCGCCGTTGCTAAAGACGCAATAAATCCCATATTATCCATATACTGAGAGTGACAACCATGAGGAGCCCTAAGAGTAGAACCAACCAAACACATAGACTGAGTCAGCCTATCGTCTTGGACCACAAGAACCAGTGTGGCATGACAATCAACAATCATACGCACACGGTTCTGCTTAAACAAGAACCTTGACGTTTGAGGAATATCAGTCGCTGGATAATGCAAACCAATGTAAGGCTCTAAATCCTCTCTCCTACTCTCCGCCACAACTTCTCCCTGCTCGTCTTCGCGAAACTTGTACACCATCACACAGTCGTATCCAGTTAAGTCTCTCACACTCTCCACAACAGTATCACAAAGCAACTTAATATCTCCACCGAGAAGCGACTGTAACTACGAGATCGCACGAACAACGAGCTTCTGAGACTGGACCGCTCCAGCGATCGAAAGCGCTGGATCCTCCGATCTAGCTGGCTCTAAATCGATCACAACACCAACGTCAATCATATGCAGAATCGCGTAAAACGGCTTACCAGTGTACTTAGAATGGATCCAAACAGGATTCAACAGAGTGATCTCTCGAGCCACGAAGGCACGTTCGAGGAGGATCGAGCTTGAGGAGGTGAAGAGAGAGCGAACGTCCGTTCCCATGGCAAGAATCTCCAGTCTCTCGAGGCTAGGAACGGACTGTGGCGTGAGGCCTAGCATTTCCCGCGCGTTCTCGATGTATCTGATGATGGTGAAGGTGGACTCGTCAACGTTGATCATGCATCCGAAAGACTTTACGTAACTGCCACGCTGGATCCTTGAGAGATAGGCTGTGATTTGCTGTTCGAGGACGGATGAGCCGTACGTCGTCGTTTTGAGGGATTGTGAGTAGTCGAATGATTTACCTGACTCGCCGGATTGTTCGAAAACGGCGTGGAGTCTCGCGTCGACTGTGTATTGCTGAATCGCTTTGCTCATTGATTTCGTTTGCGGTCTGAGAGACTTCGTCCCTGAGGATTCAGCTTGTTATTTACGGTGACTTGACGATGATGCTTCTCCGCCACGGCCCTGGCCGCGACCATTCCCGCCGCCGCTTCCTCCTCTGGAAGCCATGAGTGTGATTCTCGAATTGTTGAAGATTACGTCAGATTATATCGAAAAGGGAGTAAGGTTTTGGAGAGAATTATTACGCTGAAAATTGAAACCGAGAGGGGGACTCGAAAAGCAGGATTCTGTAGAAGCTGCGAGTTTCTCGAGAAAAGTGGTGAGGTTTCGAGGAAAATTGAGATCAGAGATTATTTGAGGAAAAAAAATATCAAAAAGGTAGAAATTGGGTTATGGAAACCAATTAAATGAAGCAGAAGGCAATTGTGTGTTTGTGATAGAGAGAGAGAAGAGTCTCTTGTCATCTTCCTCATTGGCTGATGAAACTTGCTTTGACTGTAAGTTTTTTTTTTGTTTTACTTAACTGTCGTGGTTGTTGAAATCACCCGAAGCTTTGTTATTTTTTGTCACACTTGTGAGAAAGAAAGATCCAAAGAGTTTGGCCCAATATCACGTGGGCTATGCTTTATTCTCACTAGTGCGCGCACGTGGCCCCTAGGCCCGTGGCGAGTGGTATCGAATTCAAATCGTACTTTTTTGTTTCCTTTGTTTGGTTTCAGATCGTTGCAAAGTCTAAATCCGATGAAAGGTAAACGTTATCGAAAAAGTTGAATGGTGGTTATCGATTCTCACTATTTTCTTAGAATATAATAATTATACTCCGATCGCCTACGGTTAATGGAACACCCACACTCATTCTCTCGATTGTGGTCCGCAATGGTCGATACGTAAATTTTTCAAAAACTTGAACATCTTGTTTACTTACCCTGCAATCACCATGATTTATTTTCGTACTTTAGTATTATTCTCACACTATCACAAATTATTTTTGAATAGGTCACCCATCATTCTACTACTCTAACTTAAACACACGCTTAATTCTAGAATTTCAAACGAATGTATACCGTAAAAAATAAATGCACTTTAATAATATAAGTAGTAAAATCAATTCTCTTAATTTTTTTTACATAGACTAGATATCAAGAAATTTCAGACCATCTTTCTACAAAAATATATTCTACAGTTTTACGCGGATAGTATCCTAGTTTGCTGTTAAATTTACCTACAAGCATATTGCTGTATTTGATGTACAAAATTGGATTTTGATGAATAGAATTTTTTTTTTGAACAACTGATGAATAGAATTTTTTTTTTGAACAACTGATGAATAGAATTTTTTAACATAAATTAAAATTCCTTACATTGGATGACTACAAACTTAAACATGCACCCATTCGCACTGGAGCATACTGTTCTTTTTGCGCTAAGAATCGTCTTCAGAACTCCCAACCAATAGTAACCCACCACGTGTCTGGGCAATCCAATTCAGCTAAGCCATCCGAAAAGCTAGCAACGTGGCGGGCTTCTGCACCAGAAACAATCCTCAACCCGAAGTTACCAAATAACCCTTCACTAGATATCTATATTTTCAAAAAACATAAAATCTGAAATTAACGTAGGGGTAGAATCGTAATTTGCTCGACCATCATTCTTCTTCTTGTCCGAACGGAACCTCCTCCATGAAAGCACAAAACAGTTTTATCAGTTAAAGCCTTTCTTCTTCGAAACAATGCACTTCTTGGTTCCGACTTCTTCATCTTCTTCTCCTTCTCCGGCAAACACATCTTCCTTCTCTCTCTTATTCCTCGCCTCGGATAATCTCTGCAAATTACCGGCGAAAATCCACATCGGAATCCATGGAATCTCCATCCACTCATCAAAGTCTCTGTGTCATGCAGTCGTGGACAGGCCTTCTTCAAACGTACCATCGCAAAAGGAATCCCCGGACGGGGACACGGAGGGAGTACTAGTAGTTCGACGGCCGTTGCTGGAGAAGGATTCTAACGAGGAAAGGTATGAAGCAAAGATCGATGCTGGTCTGAGTAAGATAGCTAAGAAGATGCCGATATTCGAACCGGAGAGATCGGAGTCTTCGTCGTCTTCCTCAGCTGCGGCTGTTGCTAGGGCTCAAGAGAAGCCTCTTGCAGTGAACTTGGACTTGTCTCTGTATAGGGCTAAGTTTCTAGCGAGGAGTTTTAGATACAAAGACGCTGAAAAGATTCTTGAGAAGGTAAACCATTATCTACTTGTTGTAATAAAATCAATTTGTCATGATTCTTATGCTATCTTGTTTGGTTTTAAAAGTGTATAGCTTACTGGCCGGAGGATGGGAGACCGTACGTGGCATTAGGGAAGATACTGACCAAACAAACCAAGTTGTCGGAAGCAAGAATCGTGTATGAGAAAGGGTGTCAAGCTACACAAGGAGAGAACGCATACATTTGGCAGGTTCTATATAGGTTCTTGTTTTGATTTTGACAACTTTATGTTTCTCACTATGTTGTTAATTTGGAACACAGTGTTGGGCTGTCTTGGAGAACAGATTGGGGAATGTAAGAAGAGCTAGAGAGTTGTTTGATGCAGCTACGGTGGCTGATAAAAAGCATGTAGCAGCTTGGCATGGGTGGGCAAACTTGGAGATAAAACAAGGGAATATTAGTAAAGCGAGGAATCTGCTTGCAAAAGGCCTCAAGTTTTGCGGACGAAACGAGTATATATACCAAACACTTGCCTTGTTGGAGGCTAAAGCTGGTAGGTATGAGCAGGCAAGGTACCTGTTCAAGCAGGCCACCATATCCAATTCCAAGAGCTGTGCTAGTTGGTTGGTAAGTGGTTTTGCGTCATCAAACATGTTTTTCATAAGTGTTAGGACAGTGCCATTCAAAACATGTTTGCTCCATTGTCTATGAACAGGCATGGGCACAGTTGGAGATACAGCAGGAAAGATTCCCAGCTGCTAGAAAGCTTTTTGAGGTAAGAACAGTGGAGGCTGTATATTCATGACTTGAGTGCATGTTAAGCCATTATTCTACATATGAAAGATTCATGATCTTAACATGCTTTTATTTATTTTCAAAGAAAGCTGTTCAGGCAAGTCCTAAGAATAGGTTTGCGTGGCACGTGTGGGGGGTGTTTGAAGCTGGAATAGGTAATGTTGAGCGTGGAAGAAAGCTACTGAAGATAGGTCATGTGCTGAATCCTAGAGACCCTGTTCTCCTTCAGTCCCTTGGGTTACTGGAGTACAAACACTCATCTGCTAACCTTGCTCGGGCTTTACTAAGGAGAGCATCAGAGCTTGATCCTAGACATCAACCTGTTTGGATTGTAAGTATACTATATACAATGTAGCTGTGCATTAGATGAGATCTTCGCAAATAAAGTTGGTTTAAAGCTTTATGTCCTGTCTAACAGATTGTTACTCTAATTTTCACATAGTAGACTTCGGTTTTACTTAGTTCTATCTGGCTAGCGTATTCAAGATTCTTTATAAGCGTGTGTATGGAAGAGACAATGATTGGTGAAAGTGTGTTCTGGTGTAGGCTTGGGGTTGGATGGAGTGGAAAGAAGGAAACACAACAACAGCTAGAGAACTTTACCAAAGAGCTCTCTCCATTGATGCATCTACCGAAAGTGCTGCTCGTTGTTTACAGGTAAACATTCTAATTACAATGGACCCTATCAACCAAAAGCTTGTCTGAATAATAAAACAGCCTGCAAGATTTGCTGAAACAAAGTCTATGTCTTTCCAGGCATGGGGAGTTTTAGAGCAAAGAGCAGGAAACCTATCAGCAGCAAGAAGATTGTTCAGATCATCACTGAACATAAACTCACAAAGCTACGTTACATGGATGACATGGGCACAACTTGAGGAAGACCAAGGAGATTCAGACCGTGCTGAGGAGATCCGTAACCTCTATTTCCAACAAGTAATCTCTTTTTACACATTCTTGATCTTCTAGTATAGTTATTATTCATCATATCGATAGCTTCTTCTTTCTTCATTGCAAAACAGCGGACAGAGGTTGTTGATGATGCTACGTGGGTCACGGGGTTCTTGGACATAATTGACCCGGCTTTAGACACAGTTAAAAGGCTCTTGAACTTTGGTCAGAACAGTGACAACAACAGCCGGTTAACTGATACACTTAAGTACATGGGTGGAGCCAAGGAGAGTCAATCTAGTCCGGTAGCTGGAAGCTCTGTGGGAAGACGTGAGGACACCGAAACTGGGAGTGGTTTTAACTTAGATGCGTTTTTACGTCAGAAACTGTCGTTGGATGCGTCGAAGGTAGAGGTTAATCTTGATTCTCAGAGGCTAGGGAGATTCATTAGAGGGAGAACAAATGGTGCTTGAAAGAACAATTACATACAGATTTATTTTTGGGGGGGGGGGGAATGTAAACTGTAAAGATGAAGAGGTCTGTTTGTATAATTTTTGTTTATTTGTTGTCATTTATTACAAAAAGAACAGAATCTGAGTGTCTTCGATTAAGGTCAAGAGTCTGTTTGACTTTAAACTTCTCTTGTCCGTTACAAATTTTCTGTGAAGATATTTTATTTATTAGTACTGTTTTATGAGCTGCTCTAATTCAACGGCTGTGATTATCTTTAAGTCTATCCAACGGTCAGAAATAATGATCACAAGACCGCGTTACAGGGGATTAAGACTCTCAAGTCTAGTCCTTTCCGACCAGACACCACTTGTCTTCCAGTAGCGCCATTTTGTAGACAGAGAAAGAGAGAAAGAATCAGGCTTTTGTTGGAAAAAGGTAATCATACAGAGAGAGAGTATGGCGGAGAGTGGTGGACGGAGGATCGGAGTGGCGGTGGATTTCTCGGAGTGCAGCAAGAAAGCACTGAACTGGGCGATCGAGAACGTGGTTCGCGACGGAGATTATCTAATACTCATCACCGTGGCTCCCAGTATGAATTACGAGGAAGGCGAGATGCAGCTCTGGGAGACTGTTGGATCACGTACGTTTATCTAGCAGAAAAATCTGTGTTGAAAGAACTTAGAATTACTCATGCATCGTTTGAAAGATTTTGTTTCACTAAGTAGTTGATCGTCTCTGGAACATGATGAAGCCACTTTTGATACTAGTGGTTTGAGTTCAAGTGTTTCCTACAATGATCTTGTTGTTGTTTGACTCTGGTTTTGTGTGTTGTAACGTTTCCAGCGTTGATTCCACTGAGTGAGTTCTCTGAAGCTTCCGTGATGAAGAAGTATGGAGTGAAGCCTGATGTTGAAACTCTTGACATTGCCAACACTGCCGCTAGGCAAAAATCGGTAAAGCTTCTTGTTTTCCCTCTTAGGATGGATCTCCCTTTTCAATAGTACTTGCACAGAGTAGTCCATAAAGCTTTGTGTGACCTTGTGAATTGTGACCATTTTGATCTATATGAATGAAACTTTGTATCTGTTAAATGAAGAAGATCTAATTGTTGTTGTGAAACATGATGCAGATTACAGTAGTGATGAAGATATATTGGGGAGATCCTCGTGAGAAGATATGTGAAGCTGTTGAACATATCCCTCTCTCTAGCCTTGTCATCGGTAACCGTGGCCTTGGTGGCCTTAAGAGGTTCAAAAAAAAAGATTCCTCCCCTTTCTCCAATTCCTCAACACCTCAAACTTGGCTGATTACACATATTGTGACAAGTCTTGTTTCTTTTCTGTAACAGGATGATAATGGGAAGTGTTAGCAACCATGTTGTCAACAACGTGGCATGCCCTGTCACCGTCGTGAAGTCTCACCACTGAGCTTTTTCTTCATCTTCTTCGCATCATTTGCTCCGAGAGCCTGAATGACCTGTGGTGTATTGTGTTCGTTGGTTGTGTCTGAATTTGTATCTTCAAACTCATGTAAACCGTGTATGTTGTCCATCTTTATCTGTTAATGGGTAAAACATACTTACACCTTCTAATAAAAATACTCTTCTTGAGAGGTTTGGACCCAACTGATTTGCTCTTTTCAATCATGCCAATGATTTTAGACAAAATCATAACTTCTGTTGTCTCTACTGTTATAAAGGAAATGCCAAAGAGATCTGCAATCTGCATAAATCTCAAGACTAATTTCATAAACAAGTTAAAGTAAAAGTCTGAGGCCTAGGATCATAAACAGATAAAGTTAAAAGTGCAACAGGCACAGAAACACAACACATTTAGCTAATATCATATTGTCTCCATAGATATAACAAAAGCAAGACACTAAACATTTCCTTCATCAGTCAATCACAGTGATCTCCTTTCTGCTCTTCTTGGTGATGAGTACAAACTCGGTGGGTTTGATGAGCTTGAAAGTACACTTGTCACCGACCTTTAAAGGGAACTCTCGTGCCAATCTACTCCATCCACTTGAGAAGACTGTTCGAGTCTCCCTCACCAGGCAAAGCACATTCCATGAACACTTCCTCTCTGAGTGATGTATCGTGTACTCCATAGAATCATTCGGGATATGCGCCTCCTCAAACGCCCTTGGAAGTAACTGATACAAAAATATCAAAGATACACATACCAGAGACTGTATAGTAAACTGTTGAATAGTTACTTTGGTTTCATCTCTTACCAGAAACTTGAGGTATGACTTCCTTATGGTGATTTTGAACTCTGGAACACCATTCTTCACTTTCTTGATTCTGATCTTCTTCTTCTTGAATGTTTTGAGTTTCTCAGCTTTCTTCTTTCTGCCTCTGAGTCTAGCTCCTCTCGACGATTCACTTTCTTCCACATAACTCACCACTTTCTTGTTCTCCTTCTTCTTGGATGTTTTGGAAACCTCAGCTTTCTTCTTTGTGGCTTTGAGCTCAACTCCATCCATAGACTCACATGTTTCCTCTTCCCTCTTCACATCCTTGTAGCTGCTATCACCTTGTTCTTTCTTTATGCCACCTGTTTCCATCATCAAATTAGAAAAAAAAATCATTCTTATTCACAATCTACTCTTAAAGCATTGAACACAAAGCTTACTGAAAGGAGTTGTTGGCAGGGCTTTTCGTGGTACGACAATCTCCTTGCCATTGGGCTCGTAGATGTTGACGTTGAAGCACATTAGTCCAGAGTGAGTAAAGGTAACGAACTCGTTTTCACCCAAAGCATTGTCGCTCAAAAACTGGTTCCATCCAGACTTCTCCATGTAGTAGAACCTCGGGTTCTTGGAGATGTCTACTTCCCATGAGCTTCCCCACTGAGCTCTTATCACCATCTTGTATGAGAAGTCACTGTCCGAGAGATTTTGCATGAAGTTGTAAGGAAGTGCTCTCTGATTTGGACATACAATGAAAAGAAACAGTTAACTTTCTTGTCAAACTACATCAAAGACTTGAAGGGGTCTATAAATGTTTCAAAGAGAAAACAAATGAAGACACTTCCTTAACAAGGCAAAGCAGTGAACCTTTCAATAAACAATAAGACAACCAAAAGATTCAAACTTTTCACACACAACTAACGAGATTCAACTTTTCAAATCCTTGAAACATCAGAGAACCAACGTTTCAAACACAGTGAAGTTTCAGAGATCCAACTTCGACCTTTGAAAGACAACCAAAAGATTTTAACATGAAACCCATTAAGCATAAAAGAAAGAAGAGACTCTGCTTTTGAAACAAAGCTTATCAAGAAAACCACAACGTTCAGGACAAAGATAAGGTTTAAAGAAAAAAGTAACCATGCATTCAGAGGATAAGTCTGCACTCTGGAAGATCTTGAAGAAGCTCAGGTTCTTCCTTTCTTCCTTAATCCGACCAAAGCCACCGTTCCAATCCATCTCTCCTTCAACTACTACTTGTTCTTCTCCTTCACCCAAAAGCTATGTGATTTTTACTCCCTTCACTATCTCTGGTTCTCTCCGGTGTACTAACTAGTAAGTAAAGCGTGACTCGTTATTACTTTACAAAGTACTTAGCCTTTTTTCATTTTATTTTCGAAATAACTATTGAAAAAGGATCCTCGTATAGTCATTATATTTTGTTGATTTGTAAAATGGTGATGGAAAAGACACAAAAGCTGTTACAAAACTGACTTCACAGACACGCAAAAACAGAATGCTTGTTTTAGTACCTGAACATCCCTTATGTGGCAAAAGCACCCTCTTAAAACTTCCCCTTCTTTTATGTTTTGTTTTTATTACAGACTCTAATAACAAACATTTAAATTATAGATTTAAACCTCATTTTCAATTCAATAACTGTTAAAAAAACGTTTGTTTGGTTTTGGGCAGTCAAAGGTCAAAGTCTTTTTCTCTATAGGTATGGTACTACCCGGATGAGATCACCTTTTGCGGATCATACCAAATTCATGTCTTGAATCTTTGACGTTAAAGTGTATTTAAATATAGAAATTTGGAAACTAAATAAAATCAATACTTTTAGAGATAATGTACTGACTTCATAGTGTTAATATGAAATAGTTATGAACATACTGTATAATCACATTTCAAATTCTAGTAAAATCTTCAAATACAAAACCTAAAATCATGGAGAAAATGACAAATCAACGAATTGACTTCTCGAATAATGGTATAGATTTTAATATGAGAACAAATAGACTTTTTGCATAATCTAAGTTGTAGATTTTTGTAATAAAATTAAATGATGATAATCAGCTGAAAATACGCCAATAAACTATTCTTTACTTAACAGAGGTTTATACGTAAAGATGCACACAATACATAAAAAAAAACCCAATAACTTGCTGGATAAGTCTTAACCTAAGTAGCAGGATAATTAGAAATATTGGTGCAACCTAGGAATCTCAATGGACTAGGAGCATTATACAAAAGGCAAATTACCAAAAAAAAAAAACTTCATTACCTAATTTATATGGTGTAGATAGCTATATATATTACAAATAAAGATTCGATCATTGTAACAAAAGCGACGATGATATCCGACCTTCCAAGGGATGTGACAGAGGAGGTGCTCTCTAGGCTTCAGGTGACATCACTGGGAGGAGTACGATCTACTTGTAAAAAGTGGAACTCGTTAACCAAAGATGAGGGTTTTATAAAGAAGCACCTAGGTAAAAATCAATGGAGGAAGGTGGTGATGCTCCTGGACTCTAAGGTTTATTTGATGAGCATTGATCTCCTCACTCCATCTATAGAGCGTATAGGTAAGCTCGTTAGCCTAAACGACGGTCTTGCTGTCCACATATCTAAAATCTTTCACTGTGACGGTTTATTGTTATGCATCACCAAAGACAAGACAAACCCTCGAGTTGTGGTTTGGAACCCTTATAGTGGGCAAACAAGGTGGATCGAACCCAATGATTCTTACAACAGAGAACCCAGAGATTATTATAACAGAATTGACGGGTACGCTCTTGGATACGAGAAGACTTGCTGCTCGCTTCTTCGTAGCCACAAAGTCTTGAGAGTTGTGGATTTCTACGACCGGAGTTTAAAGAGCCGAGTTTGTGAGTTTGAACTCTACAGTTTGAACTCCAACTCGTGGAAAGTTGTTGATGTCAACTGTGACTGGAGTATAAGGTTTAATCAGCGTGGCTTGTCTCTAAAGGGCAGCACTTACTGGTATGCTAAGAAGAATCTAGTTCCAAGAATAGATATATCAGATCCCAGTGATTTCTTACTATGTTTTGATTTTACAAAAGAGAGATTTGACCCTTTCTAGTGTTAGAGAAGATCAGCTTGCGGTGTTATTTCAGAAAGGTGTACCTCCATACACGTTCAAGATATGAATTAGTAGCAAGATCGAGCCCAATGCAGTGTCGTGGAACAAGCTGTTCTTAAGTGCTGATATGAAACCACTCACGGGTTTTCGGTCTCTTGAAAACGGTGGGGGTTTCTTCGTTGATGAGGAGGAGGAGGTGGCACTGGTTCTTGATAAAGCCATAGTAAAGGTTCGCGTCACTCGCAACATTGCTTGCATCATTGGTAAAAATGAACAATTCAAACAAGTGGATTTCGTAGGCTGTGCAGATCCTTGTCTTAAACTCTGCATAAACATACATCGTAGCCCAGTTGTGTGCTCTTATGTTCCAAGCTCCGTTGAAATTATGTAAACTGCACACCAGTATCTATTAATTTGCTGTTGTCCTTGCTATTTTCAGATAGTTTTCTTTTCTGGTAATTTGAATATGGCCTATGCTTTCTTCACCTATCTTCATCTTATTTATATTTGCAACCATCCAAATATTTTGCTTTCCTAACTATGATGAAGATTGGTAAGAAAAGAAGAAGCATCGGCATGGATGATATCAATGCTCCCTCACTCTTCTTTCACCCTTGTTAATTTTTTTTTCTTTTTAACCTCTAGTTACTCATACACACATCAATGTTTTCAGTTTAAACAACCAAGATGTGATACATATGTGATTAAAATTTTCAACATGTTTTGCTCTTGGAAGCAAATATTAGGATTAGAGCTTTGAATAATGAAAATCGAAGTGAATTGAATAATGAATATCGAGCCAACTATGAGCTGATAGAGTCTCCATTGCTACTACGTTCTCCCAGGCGTCTCTTACTAGACCCAACTCCCAGGCGTCTCTTACTAGACCCAACTCCGTGCTGGGATCAACTGTTTCTATTCTTATTACCTAAACTCCATATTTGTATTTGGGTGCAAGTAGACCTGATTCCTGTATATTTTATATTTTGGGGCTGCAGGAAAGACCGTAATCACTAGTGACCATGCATTGAAATTGGAGTCTGTCCCTGATCGGATTGCAATTATAGGAAGTGGTTGTATTGGTCTAGAGTTCAGTGATGTTTACACAGCACTTGGAAGTGAGGTTACATGATTTTTATCTCTGTAAGTGCAATCGTAATGACTGAAACTTGTCAATGTTTTCCATCTCTTAGTCTTTGTTTGTCTTTTCTTGCTTACTTGATTGATTTTGTTAGCAGTTAAAAGGGATCTATATACTACTCTATTGGCTTCTGGATATAATCTGTAAATGTGCATATCTATGTTTTGTTTCTTTAGGTTTGATCTACCTTTTAACAATAGTTACTGACCAAAACGGGCACATCTTCTATTGCAGGTAACTTTTATTGAAGCACTTAGCTCAGAGGGTTTAGATAAACCCTAGAAAGATTAACTATCACACTGGAGTCTTTGCTAGAAAAGTGAGCCCATTAAATCATGCTTTCTAAATACCGTTTTTCTTTCTCTATGCAATGTATCTATGTATTCATCTCTTATATTTGAGTCTATTCTTATACAGAGTACTCCTGCAAAGGATGGGAAACCAGTTATGATTGAGCTTATTGATGCCTTGGAGGTAACGCGATGTCATATAAAAGATAGGGAGATCTAATATGGCAAACAAAGAGAATAGAAATAGTAATTGTCTTTTGGCTCCATCTCATTTTACCATGTGATTTGCGTGCGCTGAAAGTGAGCCTTTCTCTGGAAGAGATCATGTGCTTAATCATCTCAGCATCCTAGCTGCTTGCTTTACTCAGAGGTAATTCAAGATCCTTTTGCACTAGACGAGAATTTACTCACCAAATGCTTATTGTAACTCCTATGCTTCCAGCCCCAAGCGAGAGAAAAAGGTGAGAAGGAAGGATTCAAAATTAGTGTTGCTAAGACAAGTTTCAAGGCTAACACAAAGGCCCTAGCTGATAAATGAAGGAGAAGGAATAGCTAGTACAATAGCTTCTGAAAACATTAAACACGTTGATTACATCCATTTAGAATCCAGTTCTTGATGTCTGCATGCTTATATGTCTTAGATGATCGTTTTATCTAATAGCATATCAATAAATATATATGTTTCTTCTATGGTTACTAGTAATTAAATCCACTTTTTGGCCATTATGTACCTGACATGAGATGCAGACATGACATGCATGGCTTCCAATTTAAGAATTATTACACAGCTATTTGCATTCTACAAATGTACATGTCCGGAACTCAATTATAGAAATAGACAAGTAGCTAGATATGTCTTAGTTATTTACTACTATTTGTTAAATTTGTTTATCATTTCCCATAAAACCACCAACTGGCTTAGTTACACAATATTTTATTCTAAACCAGTTTCATGGAAGGTAGAAAGTAGTTTACAGATCAAGAGCATCAATACTCCACACCAAGCTCCCTCGGATTCACCTAACCATCGCCACCATTCTTGATCAAATATCATGCAGGAACTCATACTCCAACTGCATCACACCATCAACAAAAACACTCTCAGTTAATTCAAGTATTGTTTAGTGTTGTGTGTGAGTTTCTAAATTGAGAGATTCAAAAAGCAAAAACATAAATTTACCTGAGTTTCTTCATGAGTGAGTTTCATCCTCCTGTAATCCTCTTGAGCTTTCTTAGACCTGAACATGGCTTGGACCCTCACTACAGATCTCTCCAGCCTCTCCTCTGCTTGTCTCTGACTCGCCTTGTAGAAATCTTCCTCTGCTTTTTCCTCTGCTTCAGCTTCGGTCACTTGGAGTCCTCTAAACAATTTTCTCTTTTGTCTCCACCTTATAATTGCCTTCTCCAACACTCCTACAGACCATAAGATCTTCCTGTACTGCTTCCTTGCTTGTAACCCCCTGAACGCAGCCTACAAAACAAAACAAAAACAGGTTATAACAGACACTCATGAGCTGCAAACTTCAGACAAGACTTATGATGAACTCTAGTCTTATCCATATCACTGCATACCTGGATCCTAATTGCTTGACGCCTCATATTCAAGAACTCTTTTCTCATTTTCCATGTTTGGAACCTACACTGGATCCTGTAAGCAGCTTCTATCTTCCTACGGGTATCATATTTGCGGAATGCATTCTGAATCTTCATCGCCGCGATTATGCTCTTAGCCTCTTCTTCCTTGTCAGCAAACTGGATCACTTTAGACCGTGCTGCCTTCAACGCCTTCTCCCTAAACGCTCCCTGAATCCGAGCAGCCGCTTCTGCTGCTGTTCTGTACGCAGCCAAAGCGTCCTTAAGATTCTGCTCATCATCAGGGACAGCGCCTTGGTTTGACATCTCCCCCTTGCAAGCCTCAAGAGTTCCACTAATGTTTCCAGCAATCTTCATGGCTACAAACTGAGCTACCAAACATTTCTCAGCAAGATAAGCAGCTATACCATCAAACCCATTTTGCTGAGCCAGATCAGCCGGAGTGCATCCACCAAGATTATCCTTTCTTGAGTCTGTCACTAAGTTTGGTTTAGCTCCAGCAGTGAGAAGAGCAGCCACCATTTTCTCCCTTCAAAACCCAAAAGAAAGTAAGTAAACCAGAAAAAAGTTAGCCACTAACAGTTACTTTAAGGGAGAGATGTTTTTTTACCTTCCATAGTATGCAGCCCAATGAAGAGCAGTCCATCCTTGCTTATCACGGAAGTCTAACGATAAACCTGACAATGAGAAGAGCTGGATAGACCAAGTGTAACCAAGAATGGCACAGAGGTGGATCACACCAAGGCCTTTAGAGTCATAGTCCCGTGCGTTGCGACCTTCAAGCACTTTCTCCATTAGCCATTCCTTAATCCTGTTCTTCAAAGTAAGCTCGAAGATGTGGTCTTTGGCTTGATCAAAGGACACCTTGTTCCCTTGAACGGACTTGATCAGGTAAGCCCAACTGTTTAAGAGATGAGAAGTCTTGTTGGAGAGTTTTTTAGCATCTAGAAAGTCTTCAGGAGAGATGTTGCTTGAGAGAAGGTTGAGTTTGTTGGAAGAGGTAAACAGAAGATGAGCAAGTCTGACTTGGAGCTCAAACTCTTCCCATTTGGATTCTTGATCGTTTTCAACAACGGTCTTACCAAAAACGGGAACTGGACGGTGTTCAAAGCTGAAGCACTGGCTTATTGGCTTGTGTCCGTCTGCACTAAGATAGAGGTTGACCATACCAGGCGAGTGAGGAGGTATGAAACAACGGTAGACTCCTGCCTGGACATATTCTGCAGGGACACAAGAGTCTCCACAAATGCAGAAAAGGTTTGAACTTCCGAGATTTTGGTAACTGTTGTGTATTAAACCAGTTACCACAATCTGCAGAATCAAGATGTAATAAACAGTTACATCCGTACATGTATTCATATGATTCATTCCAGTTAAAAAACCAATGTACCTTTGTTTTCTCTGAAGAATAGGCCCAAGCAGGTGAAACCTCAGTTATGTTGAACACTTTTTCAGGTAAATCTGAGTGATGAGGAGCTAACGGATCCTGCTCAAGTGTAACCATGGCTTCAAAGGACGGATCCTCCAGCGAACTATTAGGATCGCCGATGAAGGAGTTCATCCACCTACCAAAATTCTCTCGGCTTTGTGGACCATTGTTGAGAAAAGCGTCAAGAGATTCATCAGCCACTGTCATGTTCACATGCTCTGCAGAGTCTTTTGTGGCATTTTGGGGCTGTTCTGTGAAGTATAACATATCATCTGGCCACAAAGAGAGAAAAAAAAATAGAATGTATATTCAACACTATCCCTTAATAACTTACACAAACTAATATTGAGATACCTTTGAAGAGTGTGCTCAAATTCCTGAATAAAACTTACCTCCGATTGGTGCAGATTGGTTGTCAGGATCAGTTTGTACTAACAGCTCATCCCAATCAAGAGTATTGATATCATGAAGCCTAACCTCATGATTAATCACAACTGGAGTGTTGTTGGTTGCTGTGAGCCACCAAAAGAAACCGTGATAAGTGTCCAGATAAAGAACTTCCAGTAATAGCAAATCCATAGTGCTATAGTGTCAATGTAAATGGTAAGTATAAAAACTGTAAACGACCAAGATGAAAGTTTATTTCTCACCTAGATAACGTGAGTCATCAGCGTTAAAATCAATATCTTCAACAGCCACAAGATTTGAAGATGAATGAGCAGAGACAGAGATTGGAGAGTTTGAGTCCCCTGATGTCGTTGCTGCCTGAACATATCAGTTACCATTCAAAGCGTACCAATTAAAGACAGTGACTGTATAAATGTAGAAATAAACTCACACTGGTCCATTCAAAACTAGCTAACACAAGAAACATAAGCAAGAGTTGAAAAATAAGTAGCAGAAGACAAAACCTCTTGTGTATCACGGTAATGTACAAGGACAATGTTCTCTCGAGCCCTGACATTATAAAAAAGGAAGAGATGAGGCGTTGGCCTCCAGTGAAGTGGTATCTAAAATGGGATATAGTAACTCAAGTCTTTGCTTGAAACGTACTTATCTAGTAACCAATAACACCTTCGGACAAAGGTAGTGTTATCTTCACCGTGTGCATAGTACACATGAATCCTTTCCTCGTCACCAACCTAGCATCAAACGAATTGCATAAATCATGATATGAGCTCTTAAGATTTAAGCTAAGGAGAGAGAGAGAAGAAACAGTCACTTTGAGGTGTTCGTGAGCTTCTTTAACAGTCCTGCCATCCTTTTTCTTTTTCCAGTTATGACCATCCTTTCTGAAGTTCCTCAACATCTTACGATCAAACAGTATGATTCTGCCACCTACAGAAACATAACATGGGTTGTGTAAAAACTAACAAGTCATGGCAAAATTGAAGAGACATGATGAGAATGAATGATATTACTAGTAGGTAAGTTGACAGGTTTGACATTGATGGTGAAGTATTTAGGGTTAGAGAGGACAGCGTGGATCTCATTTGGACGAAGCCACCTGCTTCTTGCTTCCTCCAACATTGTCTGCACATCAAGATCTGCCCCAAAAGAAAAAAAAAAAAAAAAACACAACAAACCATAAAAACATGTTCTAAAAACTGCAATTTCCATTTCACAGCTGCTGCAAAGCAACTAAAACTGCCACGTCACCTACACAATATTATAGGCTATCCAAACCCAACAAAAAAAAGAAAACAGTTTTTTATTCCAAAAAATAATATAAAATTAACACTGAAAGAAACCTTTAGAACCAACCAGAGTCATGCTACTATTGAGGATTCCAAGTTCAACAAGAAGCAATAGAAAAGTCAAAAGGAGCAACAACTCAGACTAATATACATAGATGAAGAGGAAACCTTGCAAGGTATGGAATCCATGAATCTCAGAGCCGATAAGTCTCCCGGAAGAACCATCACCCTCCATACTGCTTCACAGTTTCTCGTTCCCGAACACACCGACGAATAAGAAGGCGAAGAAAGTGAAGAGCACACCCACGTCTAAAACAAAAAAGGTAGATACCGTTTTTATCTGGTCCAATATTTCGTCGGGAGAGAGAAGACGAAGAAAATTTAGAAAGAGTACGCTGAGGTTCGCTGGTCCCCTGGAATTATTTATCAAAATATATTAAAAAAAAAAAAATTTCAGAAAGTGAAAAAAAAGACAGAATGTCCAGCTAATATTTTAAGGGGTTTCGTTTTGCTTTTTACAAAGTTGAAATATTTCGTGAAATTGCAATTTACACCCCTCTCCCCCAACTACTATTTTGTTTTTCCACAACTCTCTTGGCCTTTAGGGCATTTCCAATGATAACTATTTTTTTATATATTTACACTAAAATAGAGTAACTCTATTATAAAGTAATGTTGGTTCCAATGGTTGACTCTATAATAGAATTATTCTATTATAGAGTGAAAAATAGAGAAATATCACTTTTGCATTTCAAATATAGAGTGAAAAAATAACATTATTCTATTTTTCACTTTATAATAGAGTAACTCTATTATAGAGTCAACCATTGGAGCAAACATTACTCTATAATAGAGTTACAACCATTAGAGCAAACATTACTCTATAATAAAATTACTCTTTTTTAGTGTAAATTATAGAAAAGAAAATAGTATGCCATTAGAGATGGTCTTATAGAACTTGGGTCTGGTAGTTGGTTTCACTTAATCTTGGGCGGCCAGGTTGATTATCATAGCATATATATTACATTAGGTTTTGTGGAAATCTTTTTAATCTAGTAGTTTGATTAAATGTTTATTAATGAATATATTATGAAGTCTTTCCCCATTTTGAAACTCATTCATATACACAAACACATAATTTAAAAATGGATAGTCTTGCATATAGTGCCAAGAAACAATCGTTGTTTGTCGTTCATATAAATGCAAAGTTTTTATATAGTTTATGAATTTGTTTATGTTGATGACAAAAATATATATATTATGAAGTGTACTTTTTCTAGATTTAAGTAGGTAAATTTTTAATTAATGAAGAATTTTTAATAAAATTTCTCATACAACGATTCATGTAGTGCCCTAATACGTGAATCTTTATAATACAAGTAAAATTATTGGTAGTAAAATCTTTTGTAATATGAATTTTTATTAACATAATTATTCAGTGTTCAAAAAATTATCACATTAGGTTCCAAATTTAAAAATCATGAAAATTACTGGATCAAAACTGTAGTATTTGTAAAGAAGCGAGGGAAAAGTATATAAGACCAAAATGTGAACAGAGCCGTGGCACAAACAGTGATTCATAAAGGTGAAATAATAAATAGCATCCAGACCAAAGCTTTTAAAACGATCACTCGCTGTCACACGCGGTGTACCAAGATAACCTACGTGGCTCACTTATAATGGTTCATCATTTATTGTGGGTCCTAATTTTTTGGTCTCACGCTCCCTTTATTTATTATCTTCTTCTCTCGTCATCCCCTTTATTGTTAAAGTTGACAAATCAGACTTTTACGAGATAATCACATAGTATGATTGTGAAATATGGAGTAAATGATAAGAAAATAAAAGGTGAAAGTAAGATAATTAAGTAGAGTAAATATTCTTGATTGAGTTATAGTAAATTTATTAGTGTATTTATCATCGTTTAACAGTATTGAAAAATAGGAAAAAAAGAAGTTCTTACCTGATTTATAAAATTTTAGAGTAAATAACGGTAACTGATTTTTTTTCCTTGATCATTATTCTAAGAGTGTGATTGGTTATTTATTGGAGCAAAATAGTAGAAAAATAAGCTGTAAATAAGAGAAATGAGAAATAATAAATTTTGGAGTTAATCTTTTCATCTCATTAGAATTAAGGTAAGCTATATTCACTTTTTACTGTTCTCTCACTTTTTGAATAAATGAGTTGGAATTATTTTCTACTTAATGAGCTGAAACTAGAGTAAATAGACTAAAATAAAATTCATTTAGTATAGTTTATTTTTATTCTGAGAAATAATAAATTTTGGAGTTAATATTTTCATCTCATTAGAATTGAGGTAAGCTATATTCAATGCTTACTGTTTTCTCATTTTTTGAATAAATGAGTTGAAATTATTTTCTACTTAATGAGCTGAAACTAGAGTAAATAGTCTAAAATAAATTCCATTTAGTTTAATTTACTCTTATTCTACTATACAGTCAGGTCCTAATGTGCCACACCGTCAAAGCCACACAGTCTCTCAGGAGAGCAGAGATGTCAAAACAATGAAAAGACCGGTCTCCAAAACCGGTCGGACTACAAAAAGTCTTCTTTTTGTTTTTGATGATCAAAAGATAAATAAATACGTGAAACACCCTCTACCAGTCATAAATTATCATTTATTACGCTAAATAATTATGATTAACTAAGCTCGCACGTATTGATGATGCTTTTGAGCTTTATTAGTAAATCATTTTCTAAAGAGAACATAGCTACTCTATTAATTTAGAGTCTTATTTGAAAATTACCTTGACATATTTTTTTTTGGACTTATTAAACTATATGTTGTGACTTATCTATTAACTAACATATATATCTCATTATTTATACATATTCGTTAATTAGCTTATATATGTAACCATTGCCTAAGATCTACTGCTAGAGTATGAACATATTTTATTTTTTAGATTTATTTGAAATTATCTGAAAATAGAAATGAAACCAGAACAAAAAAAAAGAGTTTCTTTTTAAATTTGTTGTTGAAATATTTCATCGATGATAATAATTTTATGTTACTTAAATTTGTTGTTTTTGTTTCCTATATTACTTATACCATATATCAAGAAATATATGTAAATATATTATATTTACAAAAATTTGCAACTATTGCATAAGATGAGATGTTAGAGTATGAATATATTATATTTTATTTGAAATATTTGAAATTATCTTAAAACAGAAATGAAACAAGAACCAAATACTCGAATGTTTTTGGATTCCTAATATATTCAAATCAAAATAAAAATAAAAAAAAATTACTACGAGCTAACCCAACTTTATGTATGACCACGACGTTCATATAATTTCAAATTGCTGAACCAATAACCACAACCAAACTTAAATCAAAAACCAATTATAACAAAATCGAACTTTGCAAACTGAATGTCTAACCTAAATATATCAAGAAACAAATAATCAATTTATAAATTTGTCAACTGATATAATCCCGCGTTTTTAAAGTGCGGATCAAAATCTAGTTAATATCTTTAAAACTTGCTAAGTTGTCGACGTTTGCGACTTAGTC
The DNA here is from genome assembly GCA_905132765.1 of Moricandia arvensis. NCBI lineage: Eukaryota > Viridiplantae > Streptophyta > Magnoliopsida > Brassicales > Brassicaceae > Moricandia > Moricandia arvensis. Next base: position 49,498 of record CAJHQP010002588.1, read on the forward strand.
CACATTACTGATATAATAAGAAGATGAAAATTCAAATTATATATGGCAGAGCAGCCGTATATACATGATAACATGGTAGAGAAAGATGCAAAATATTACATTATCCAGGTAATATGGCATACAACGTCGTACCAATTGCTATCCTTCAATTTTTGGTACCAAACACAAGGACTTTCACAAAAATCTTGTGACACGGAAACATACGTGAACATTGTAATCCGATAATACTGAGCGTCAAAAACTTACTATAGTATAATGTTTTGTTTAGTCTCATCTCTTGCCCATATCTATATCTGAAAGTGACTGAATAAGTTATAATATAACAAGAGATATGATTTATAACATTAATAAAAGTCGTCGCAATAAAATATAATCAGAAATATCAACTTCTGAATTATGAGGGCAATCGATTAGGCTTGTTTTAGCTGAAACCATTATAAATGGATCGGCAAAGTTATTCCTAAAGAAGAATAGGACATTATCATTGTTGGTTCTTTTTGCAATCTTTAATTTGATCTTCCAAGAAACAAAATGATTAGGGTGCTTTTTGTTTGAACATGGGGACTTTCACGCTTTGGTTAATTTTATATAGACAAGGAAGTTACATTTTACCAAACCTAAGAAATAAAAGTATGGGAAATTAGGCTAAATAACTACAAAAAAAAACACAAATTCACTAACTATCCAAATCACCCCTGATCTCCTACTTAGTTATTTCACAAATAAGTTCTAAGAGTAGGTTTATTGGGGGTCTCTTAGCAGATGTTCTTAACTTTTATAAAATACGTTTCTTAACTTTTAACTAAGAAAACCTAAGAAACGTCTCTTAAATAAGAGTTTTAAGAGCCGTCTCTTAACAAAAAAAATTAAAAAAAAAAAAAAAAGTCAAATTATGTTAAGAACATCATTCTAAGAGATGCTGATAAACATGGTATAAGAGTATCTCATACTATTAAAAAAATTGCTATGACTTATAATAGTGTGAAAACATCGGTGACTTTTTAGTCTCTTACACAAAATAATTGTATTGACAGGTGTTATAAGTACCAGTGAAACTTTTTAATGTTTTGTGAAAAAACATGAATATATTTTAATAACTTTCAGATATGTTCTTTAACATTAGATCTTCTAACATTTGAACTAGCATTTTGCTAACATAAAATACTACATTTTACACTAATTACAAAGACAATTATTCCATATACAATTTTAGTTATTCCACAAAAAAACTACAATAATTCGAATCAGTATGTGCCTTACACCATGATGAACAGTTTTAGTTGCATTAGTTCGTTAATATGTAAAAGTTGCATTTTCTTAATCCAAACATTCTCGTATAGATGTATTAGTTAACCGTTGGTCCACTACAGAACAAAAAGATTTCCATGAAAATTATAATTTTATAAAGAGAAATACCCTAAGATAACCTTAAAAAAAAATTTGTTACAAAAATAACCATCAAGAACAAAAATGACAAATCTAACTTTTTTTATTTTCAAAAAATTAATTTTTTATTTTATTTTTCTCAATTTTAAACCTTACCCCCAAAACCCCACCCCATAACTCTAAACCCTAAGTCTAAATTAGTTAACCCAAGGGTTAACAAAATGACTAATATACATTTATACCCCTTGGGTTAACTAATCTATACTTAGGGTTTAGAGTTATGGGATGGGGTTTTGGGGGTGAGATTTAAAATGAAAAAAAAATAAAAATTAATTTTTTGAAAATAAAAAAAAGTTAGATTTGTCATTTTTGTTCTTGAGGGTTATTTTTGTGACAAAAACTTCAAAAGGGTTATTTAGGAGATTTGCCCTTTTATAAAACATAAATGATAATATATGCATATAGTGTAATAAAAATTTAACTTCATTATTGTCTTCTGATTCCATTATTTTTGAATTTCCTCAATGCAAACAAATTATGGAAACCATCTTCAGCTCGTCAATTACGAAGGAGAATCATGGTGGATTCACGAAGTCTATCCAGCGATCTTTATAATTAATGAATTTGCTTAGAAAGTTTTATATATATATATATATATATATATATTATATAACAAAAAGTAATATATAGTTGGGCTAAACTTGGGTGCATGCATGGGAACAACTAGGGTGAGTTACCACTTGAGTTGTCGTCAGAGCCCGGTTATAATAAGCTATAATGGTGAAGACTGAAGAATGAGACTCGAACCCTTGTGTTAGTTAAACCATAACATGTGCAGTCTACCACTAAACTTAAGCTTCAACCTCTTGGTCCAATGCCCGGCACTTGTTGTCGTCTCTTTTATAAAACCATCAAAATCATAACTAGTACTACTTTTGTTTGTTGTATCTGCTTCACCTAGTGCCTTACCTAAGTCTAGCCGGACAACTGAAACCCCAAGCCTCTTGGAGAAAGAAGCTCCCAATCTATAATTCAGTAACCAAAAGAGTAGGAAGAGACATAGCCAGCCTCCCTCAGCATCAATCCCTACTACAATCAAATTCCACACCAACGCTCGAGCTTTGTTTCAAAGTTTCAAGAAACTTTGAAGTGGTAATATGATATTTGTTAATTATTCAAGACTAAGGTTTTGCCTTACAGAAAAAAAAATGTAAACCTAATAATGGACGTAGACAAAAAGTCTCTCAGTGATCTTAAGCTTTCCAATGGCTTTATTTGTCCCCCATGCATTCCATTTTTAACTCTATGAAGTTGATTTCACCCTTAATTCAAACTCTTTAGAGCACGACTATCGCGGTTCTCAAAAGGGTTTTTAAAGTTGTGGTCCCATTTAAAAAAAAAAAACAGGTGCTTCTGGTACTGTTTTGCGGGCCCCACGACACGTGGTGGTCCACGATTGATTCCCTTTTTCTATAAAAAAGAAAGATAGAAATCCAAAACAGGTTTCACCCGATAATTCTGCTCTTATACGAAAGGTAACATACTATTTAGTTTGAGCTATGCGCGTCCAACTTCTACCTATTGCTAAAAGTATTGTCAAATAATTTAAACAAGTTCAAAAATATTATATTAGAGTACCTCCAATAAAAATTTCTAGCTCAGAGATTCGAGGGTTTTCAAAATACATATATGTATATGTAAATATTTATATTAATATTAATTATGAGGTTATGAGGAAACCTAATCCACATTATTTATTTTTTTAAATAATAAATATATTAAAACTACCCGAAAACGGGAATAAGGATCCAATTACAAACTGACTCACACAAAATTACACAATTAGATTCTTTCCTATCTAACTTCGCTCGACCCATGTCTTCGGCGCGTTCCGCTAAATATAATCAAGCATCCTTATGTTATCAAATACTGTTCTCAACCTTTGACGATGCTCACAGGAAGGAGAGATTCACCTCGTTTCCTCGGATGCCGGGGTCTTCCCGTGTCGCCTCCGGAGTAGCTAGTATTTGATGAGTTTGTCTAAGTTTATAATCTTCACCGCAATGAAGCGCAAGCGGACATGACGTAAGTAAGGCCGAGAGACACTAACCGAGACGTGCACTCCGGACCAGCTATACATACTCACCTCACACGCGAAGGACTGGAGAAGGGCAGGGAACCCGAACTGGACTCCAACCGAACACCAGGAGCAAGAAGACGGGCACGAGACGACCGCGCTTCACAACCTGTTAAGCTCTTGGACCTGCAAAAATAACTAGCAAATCGACACTACCATGAGCACCAACTGGAACCTCACGGTACTAGGATGCGTCAATCCGCCGTATGGAGCCACCGAAGGACTAAGGGTCCAGTTGACAAACTAGAACCACACGAAGCCCGCCATACGCCGCCATTGAGAACCAAGAGACGGTTTATTTGAGCGCCTGAGAGGTAAATCCGGTGGCAACGAATCCACCAAGAACTGAAAGACACGAGCTTGACATCCGAGATCTTGTCGACATAGAGCTAGGATGAGGCTAGGTTAAGAAACCGGAAGAGGAAGGACGAATGAGAGAGACCTGACAACACTGCCTCGGGGAAGCCATAGACGACTTTATCCGACACCGCAATACCGCCGGAATCCACATGCCGCCGACAAAAGCATCAACACACGCCAACACCGCTGACCCAAACCTGCCTCCGATCAAAGGAGACTCTGAAGCTCCCATAGCGGTTTCAGAGGAACCATGTCTCACCAAGACACCAAGGCAAAGACAATAGAACCACATCCACGACCTCAACACTACAACCAGAGATAGCAGTTGAAAGACCACTTACCAGAAGTATAGAGACGAGCTTCCTCCTCCACACGCCGTCGACTCTACATACAGCTTAAGGGACCATCCGCGAAACCCTAAAAAGCCGACTCCGCCAACAACTACCGCTACAACCACCGTGCCGATACTCCAGTCTTAGCCGAACCGGACCGACGACGCACCTCCTCTCGAGCGGACACGCCACCAGACGACCAACCACGACCAGAAACAACGAGCAAGACAATGGAGAAACAATAACCGCGGCGAAGCAAAGGAAAAGGAGAGGGAAAGAGAGAGACGGTGAGCCTCTGGCGCCGGCAACAGGCGGCCTTGACACCGGAGCGGAGATGAAAGGAGTATGAGATCTAGATTTGCAAGAGGGGAGAGGAGAGAGAAATGGGGTTACTAATCCACAGTATTTTAGTGTCCCGAACAACCTTCTCAACAATGTAACTTTTACTCTAAGGAACCTCAAAACCAAGCAAAAAAAAAACTCCCACCAAAAGCAACTCTTCTCTTAGGGCATCTCCAACCAGCCCCTCATTTTTTATGGGGTCCACCCTTAAAATAAGGGGATAAGAGGATAGTTCTCCAATGGTGTCCTTTCAAATATTTTCTCTTATTTTACAGTTTAGTCCTCAATTTTATTAATAATTAATTATAATCATTAAACTTTAATAATTAAATAATAAATACATACTAATATGTGAGATTGACAAAATTAGTAATCACATTTAGTAATAATACCAGATTATTTATAAAAAACATAAAATTACATATAATAATAAAACACATACAATTTCAAATTACAAAAGACATTTAAAATACAAAACTAATCAATACGATTATTTCTGTCAGTTCTCCAGCATCACAATCTCCTGGATTTTCTTCATTCACAATCAATTTAAACAGTGATGATGGTGGGTCAAATTCGTCACAACGTCCTATTGGATCGAAGAAAGCAAAACTCAAAAGAAAACTTGATGAAGGTAATTATTCTATGGATAATTTGGTTTCATCAAATAAACAAATTCTGAATTTCTTGAAAGAAAGTGTATCATCTAGGGAAAAAATAATGAGATGGTTCTGTTACGCATGCAAAATCAAGCAAAAAATTAGCTCTAAAGAAATGGAGGAAGAAAACAAAATATTGTTGACAAATTTGAACTCCATTGATGATATTAACACTCGCCAATTTATCCGATCTGAACAAGCACGAATAATACAAAAAAGAACTCAGCAACAACAATCTGAAGAGACTGCTCCAAATTTATATCGACAATATTTTGGTGATTTTTAAGGTTCGACACAACTATATTATAATTTTATATATATATTGTAATGTGTAATATTTTAGCTTATTTTAGTGTGTAATCTTTTAGTTTATTATTTTAATGTGTAATATTTTAGCTTATTTTAATGTGTAATATTTCAGTTTATTTTAATGTGTAATATTTTAACTTATTATTATTATTTAAAGTGAATTTTATGAGATTATATTATAATATTAAAGTGTTAGTATAGCTATAATGTTAAAATGCAACATGAAAAATAATAAGTATACAATCATTAAACATACATAAATAAAAGGAGTAAAGTAAAAAGTAAATAGTGTTTTAAGGGATAAGGGGCCATTGGAATGCAAAACCCTTAAAAAATGAGGGGATAAGGGCCCGTTGGAGATGTCCTTGCCACCAAAACTCTCAAAAACCCAGTTCCTCCTAAAACGAACACGAGACTGCTCTCTATAAACTTTTGGTTACATTTATACAAACAATATATAATCTAATGAATAAATGATAGAAAAATAAGAAGAGAAAGACGAAATATATATCAACCAACTATGGTTTCAAATCCTTTTTTTTTTGATAAATATGTGAATATCATTATGAAATGAAGATGTTTGTAATTATACAAAAATAAGAAGCTAGAGGCCTATCAGAGCCAAAAAAAATAAAAACAGAGAATAGCCTAGGAGAGCTTTAAAAGCTAAGGTACAAAGTGATGGAGACTCTACTCATTCTTGAGCCAAGTTTGCATCAGATTTTTGAATTTCTTAATCTTTTGCCTTGCAAGGATGGAGTCACGGATCAGCCTGTCGATGGATTTGAATGTGAGTTGAGGCGTGGATGCAGCGTTGTTGTGGAGCCTATTGTTCCTCTCAAGCCAGAGTTTGTAGATGGTGGCTTGGGAGGCGAGTTTGCGCAGAGTGGAAGGGCGTCTCTTGTCTCTTGCACCCATCCAAGAAGTGAAAGCTGTCCAAGTGTGAAAGAGAAATGGACGAAAACCCAGACGTTTGATCACCATAGTCCAAACCTGTTCACTGAAATGGCAACGCAAGAACAGGTGATCTCTAGTTTCCTGATAGTGGTTGCATATGCAGCAACAATCAACGGTCTGGATACCCCACGAAGCCAGACGAGTTCTGGTTGGCAGTCTATCGAGCTGAGCTACCCACATCATGAAGGCATGGCTCGGTGTGCAGCCCTTAAACCAAACAACATCCACCCATTCTTGAACCTGTCCACGAGGCTGCAGAGAATCCCAAGTATATTTTGCAGAGAATGTATCTGAAATACCCTCTGCAGTCTCCCATGAATATGAATCTGTGGTGGTGGACTGAGAAGGAAGAGGAGTAGAACACAGCATGATATGAATATCTTTAGCTTGGCGTGATCTTGCTGGTCTAATACGCCAACCTGTTTCAGAGCAAGCATCTGAAACAGAATAATCCAGACTTATACCAAGTTGACTAGGGCCAGTAGGTCCACAAAACTTAATGAGAGGACCAAGCTCACACCAATGGTCAAACCAAAAACTTGCTCTTGTTCCATTACCAAGCTGACATCTGATGAAATTCCTTGTTACGGACCTTAAGCTGAGGATAGAATTCCAGATCCATGATGATTGTTTATTTGCGTCGATGCTCCATAAGCTAGCTCCTTTTAGCCTATGCGTTTTTGTCCAAGCTGCCCACAAAGATTCATGATCAGAGAAAAGGAGCCAAACGAGTTTTAACATCAGCGTTATGTTCCACTGAATGAGATCTCTTATACCAAGGCCACCATCATTTTTGGGAAGACACACTGAAGTCCAAGATACTTTAGCCACTGCCCTTGACGTTATGTTACCGTTCCACAAGAACCTGGAACACAACGAAGAGATGGAGGCAATACAACCTTTTGGCAAGATAAATGATGAAAACCAAAAGTTGACAGTCCCATAGATAACTGAGCAGATAAGAGTTCTCCTTCCAGCATAAGATAGTGCACGTGAGGTCCACGAAGAGAACTTTCTCTTTAGCTGATCGATAAGAGGTCTATAATCACAAATTCTCAGCTTCCTATGCATTAACGGTAAGCCCAAGTATCTCACCGGCATTGATCCAAGGGAGAAGCCAAGACTAGATAAATCAGAAGTTTCTTCTTGATTCAAACCTGCAACAAAGAGACCTGTTTTGTTCCGGTTCATTGATAGACCTGACCAAATAGAGAAGGTATCAAGCGTAGAAGCAATGTTGACCAGAGATTCCTTTTCACCATCAAAAAATATCATGATGTCATCTGCGAACGCAAGGTGAGTGATTTGAGGATTCATAGCAGAAGGATGATGTCCAATCCTCCCATTCCTAAATTCAGAGTTCAACATTTGAGATAGCACTTACATCGCAAGTACAAAAAGGTAAGGAGATAAAGGATCCCCTTGCCTCAAACCTTTAGTGCCTTTGAAGAAACCACATAGTTCCCCATTTATTGAGATGGAAAACTTAGTTGTGGTGATGCATTGCTGAACCAAGTTGACAAAGTGGTCCGGGAATCTGAGAGTTCGAAGTACCATAATGATAAAGTCCCAGTTAAGAGAGTCGAAGGCCTTTTTGAGATCAACTTTCAGCATACATCTTTTGGAAATGTTCTTCCAATTATAACCTTGCACCAACTCTGTAGCCATGATGACATTCTCAACCAAGAGTCTACCTGGAATGAAAGCCGATTGAGTGTTGGAGATGATATCCGGGAGAGTCGCTTTCAACCGATTTGCCAACAACTTGGAAACAACCTTGTAAACTGTATTGCAACAAGATATAGGTCGAAAATCAGAGATCCTTGAGGCGCCACTCTTTTTGGGGATAAGGGTGATAATTGTTGTGTTCCACTGTTGTAGCATAACGCCTGACTTCAAAAATTCCGAGACAGAAGAAGTCATCTCATTCCCAACAGTTCCCCAATGAGCTGTGAAGAATTCTGCGGGATACCCATCCGGACCAGGAGCCTTACTCTTTGGGAGAGAGAAGAAGGTTTTACGTATATCTTCATTGGAGAATGGAGCAGAGAGCTTATCCACTACCTCCGTGGTGCATCTGTAAGAAATCAGCGAGGCAACTTCATCCTGCGGACAAAGAGAACCAGAGACGTTCCCACCAAGCAAATTCAAATAAAAAGTAAGCACATGGTCCTTTATTCCCTCCCTTGAATCTATAACGACATCACTGTCATCTCGTAGGAAAAGAATCTGGTTTGCAGTTTGCCTTAAGCGAATAGATCGATGGTAATAGGCAGAATTTGAGTCTCCTTCAGACAGTTTGATAACCCGTGACTTCTGGAATAAGAAAGACTCTTCTGCCTTGGCGAGAAAAAACCATTTTTTATGAGCCGCTCTTTCTTCTATAGCATTTTCTGGGGTCGGATTGGCAAGGAGCTGGTGCTGACAAGCAAGAATGTGATCAAATGATTCAGTAACACGCATCTCTATACCAGAATAATTTTGTCTACTAAATGTCCGGATGATGCTCTTCAATTGTTTCAGCTTCTTTGAGACTTTGAACATGCTCGAACCATCAAACTGGAGAGAGTCCCAACATTCCTTGATCAAAGGACCAAAATCTGGGTTATCATTGAGGAGAGTAAAAAACTTAAACGGTCTTTTCCGTTTTTCCTCTCATGCATCCAGAAACACACAGCATGGGCTGTGGTCAGAAATACCAGGTTCACCAAAAACACCTAACGAGTTTGGGAAAGAATCGAGCCAGAGATCATTCACCAGGATACGATCCAATTTCTTAGAGATAGTACCTGGCCTTTGATTGTTTGTCCAGGTAAATGAGTTACCGCAGAAAGCCAGATCCTGAAGAGATGTTCTCATTATGCACTGGTTGAATTGTCGCATACCCCGAGAGGAGTGGTGCGAGTCTGCGGACGAATGCTTTGACGGAAATAAGATCTCATTAAAATCACCTAGAACCGTCCATGGAAGAGAAGAAACATTAGGAGAGGAGGCTATGAAAGTCAGGTCGGCCCATAACTCTTTCCTTTCCTTCCTTATGTTTGAGCCGTAAACAAGAGTGACTGCAATGTCAGAAGAAGCAAAGGGGAGCTTGACAATGCATGATAACGACTGAAGAGATTTGTGGATGACTTGGACAGAAACAGAAGAATTCCAAAGCAACCAAATTTTCCCAAGTTCTGAGAATTCATAGTTACACTCAAAGTGCCACCCTGGAAAGACACTAGAGATGATGGCCGAAGCCTTATTCGACTCGACATGAGTCTCCACGAGACCACCAAAAACTGGCTTGCTATACTTCAGCCATTTCCTAAAACTGCGACGCTTTATTTTACAATTGAAACCTCGAACGTTCCAACAAAAAATATCCATTTAGGGGATAAAATCAGAGGTTTAAAGGGCCTCTGGCCCTGGCTTTAGCCTTACGTTTCTTTAGGGTTCTCTGCGAAACCACCTTGATAAAGCGATCACCCTCATCAATTGGGTCGTCGTCATCTTCAGAGTGAGAATCAGAGGAATTGGAGTCATTCTCCTGACCAGAAGAAGAATTATTGGCGATGATAGGAGATTTCCCACTTGCCTTGTCAAATAGACTTGACCGCAGGTCAACACATAGGTTTGCACCCTCAAGGCCAACTGAATATCGATCCTTGTTAAAGCTCCTAGAAGTACCAAGACCACCTGTCTGTTTGTTCGAAGGGGAAGAGAAGGAGATTCCTTTCCCTGACCGATTCTGATTCTGATCCCGTGGAGAAGGTTGTTTTGAGGAACCAGCAACATCATTTGAAGGGGTTTTAGTCTTCCTGAAGCTATCTCGATAGGTAGAGCTGGTAGTTACTTTTAGTGAGCGCTGCTGTTGAGATGCAAGATGCTTGTCAAGTGTACCCGCTGGGGCCTTGGAAGCAGAGTGATCCTTTACTCTTCCCGCTGCTTCTTGCGGTGGAAATGGTCTTTCAGACCAAATCTCTAGCCAACGCTGAAGACTCCGAGTCCTCTAGGCTTCTAGCTTATCGAAAAAGCCACGGGTGAAGATTGTAAAAGGAAAACATCTATACGACATAGGAATGGGAGTGTAAAGGATGATCCGAGTTTTGTTGTAACCATATACAATCTCCGACTTTTTTGAGACATATCAGTTCGAGAATCTATTCTCTAAACGAAACAGTCATGTCGCTCACGCTGTCGGGTTTTGGGATTACCGATCATTCATCAACGCCGCTGCGTTGTATCAGCCTCTTGGGTTCAGTACAGCCGGTGATCAACTTCAAGGAATGAAAGAAGTCGCTGCGTTTCTTGGCCACGTTGGAAGCAAAACTTCATGTAATCGTATAATTAAATAGTTAACCGGTGTTATTATTTCGGTTTAAGGCGGGTATGGGGTTGCAACTGGAGGACCATTGGCTTGGGGGTTATGTTACCACAAGGAGATGAGTCCTGATCAGCTTTATTGCGATGACTACTATAAATTAACGTATCCTTCCTGGAGTCGCGTACCACGGTCGAGGAGCTTTACCGGTTTACTGGTACGTTCGCTGCAATCAAAATGATTTCCGGTTTAGTCTATAATATAATTTCCTTATTTCGATTTTGTTGGTCTGGTTTAGGAACTATAATTATGGCCAAACCGGGGAGGCGTTAAAAGTGGACTTACTGAGTCATACAGAGTATCTTCAAAACAATGCAACGTTGGCGTTTCAATGAGTATTTATGTAATTATGTAATGCATGGACTTGATTTTCAATATTTTGTAAAGATATTCGTAAATCTTCTACGTGCAATACGTAACAAATATATAATAAAATTGACCAAAAAGAAAACAGAACAACTGATATCAGTTCTTGATGGTGTGACCCATTAAACTTGTGACACTAATAACCATATATAATCAATGTAAGAAGAAAAAAAATATATAATCAGTGTAATAACTTTGTGTTTTGGTAACTAACCTCTCATAATTTAAAATAGTGATTATTTAGGAAATTACCACCAAATATGGTGGAATCTACAGGAGATTAGATTAGTACTAATACCATTCGAAGGCGTAAAGATGACGACTATTGAAAGCAATTATGTTATCGGTGGATAAGATAGAATGTCGTAAGCAAGTAATAAATTGTTTGGTCTATGTACGTCGTTATTTACGTAAGTTTTTTCACGTGTCGAGTCAATAGTGTTAACAAACTCTCTAATGGGATGGATAAGGATAAAGAAGAAAATGAGGTCAGTGATTTTATCATAATAAATGCATTAATCTAATAAACAAAGAAAAACTGATTTAGACCAAAAAAAGCAAAACAAAAAAACTGATAATAAATTATAAAATATGGCGCGTTATTTTCTGTTAAATTTGGAAACCATAGTAGGCTGAAAATGTCAGATGATAAATTAGACAAAAAGGAAAATTTCAAGTTTACTATTTTTGTTGTACTATTTTTTATTTTTATATTAATTAAAGAGATATTTTAAAATATCACTTTTGAAAAAGAAAATTTTAAAAAAAAATTAATTAGAATTCTAAATTTTACATTCCTAAATCCTACTTTCATTCTACACCATCTTTTAACTCTAAAACCCTAAATTTTAAATTAATAAACCTATTATAAGTGTATTTTTTTCTTAAAAAACAAAAAAAAATAATTAAGATATTTTTGAAAATAGTACAAAAAATAGTATTTTTGACAATTTTTCGAAAAAACTAAAATAATTTATAGCTGGATGTTTCTTTTTATTAAAACATTTAAGAGGACATAACTTAAATAATTTTTAGCTAATAATTTATTATTTATTGGAAACTTTCTTTAGTTTAAATAGATTTCTTATTTGGGTTTTAAAATATGATTACGAGGACTAGAAATATAATCCGAGACTCGGATTCAATCTAAAACCTAATAGGAATCCGTTCTAAAAATTTAGATATTCAAAAAGATTAGATCCAAATAGTAAAATGTCAAATCTGGATTTGAAGTCAGCTATCTTGTTTTTTAGTATGTTTTATAATTTTTATTATAATAATTTTTAAAATAGTAAAAATTATATATAACGACTAATTTTATTTATTATATTTTTATTATATAGCATATAAAAATCTTTAATAGTATACATAAAAATAACTAAAATATTAAATACATTTCCTTTTTAAAATTATTATATTTTTAATATATTTTAATATATTTTTTATTTATAAAAAAATTCAAATCCAAATTTAGATATCTACCAAATATTATAATTTCAGAAAGATATCAAACTGTCAAAAATCCGAAAACTCCAAATCCAAATAAAAATAATATAAACATGAATCCACCAGATTTTGATAGTTTAAAATTTTGAGGATACCTTAGAGCACATTCATCCCTAAACCCCTCCAAAAGTTCTTAACTTTTTTTTTTTAAAATTTTTTCTTTAAAAAAAAAAAAAAAAAAGAACCACTCGCGGGCCGACACTTGGCAGTCGGGCCCGCGAACAGTGCAAGAGTCGCCTCTTAAATAGGAAGTTTAGTAACCGAACTCTTAACTATTCATCGATGTGACTATATTATTTATTAATTTTTTTTTTTTTAAAACCTAAGAAGGGAGTTCAGGGTTGGAGGTGCTCCTAGTTGTTTTGAATTTTATATCCTAAACATTATGATTGTGATCTGTGTTATCTCTTACCAAAAAAGTAGAAGAAAACGTTCAAGTCAACAAAGACCGCAGCCAAATTACTGAAAAAGAGTGGTCTTCTATTTTAAAAGAGACACATTTTGCTTAGAACAGAGATGCAGAAAAACAAATCCAAATATAAATTGTGCTATTAGGTTCGTAAAGAACACCACCAGGTAAAATTGTTGTAAACTTTTCTTAAATATTGTTAACCTTAGTTAAAGAGATTATTTAAAAGTTGCTTTCTCTTGTTAACCTTGGTTCACGTGTCCTTTTTTTTTGGGTTGAATATTCTTAGAAAAGTGTGTTATTTATTAAAGTTTTTTTCTAATCTTGTTTTGTCATTTTAAATGATATAAAAAACTATTTTTTTTGCAGTTGAGGATTATCCGGTTAGAAGAAGCGATATATCTTCGAATCACGTGTCTTCAAATTTTAAAATTTTGATTGAATTGGGAAATTCATAAATCATTTAACTCTTTTTTTTTGTTGTCGTCGAAACTGGCCAGTCCGATACAGTGACAATCTGATCCTCAATTTGCATCAGCGACCTCACAAATTCGTTCGGTTCAGATTAAATTGGCCAGTTCCCGGTCCGCCCAAAAAAATAAACCGGAAAAATAAGAAAACGCCACCTGGCAATTGCACCCTCACCCAAAAAAGGCCACACACTCTCCATAAAGCCCTCCTCTCCTACCTTTTCAACTTCACCAACGTGTAGAAGACTTGTGTGTGTGTGTGTGTGATTGTTTCTCCCACCCACTCAGCTGAATAAACAATTCTGAAAGAGAGAGAGAGATGGCGGCGACGAAGTTTCGTGACATCGACGACCTTCCCAAGATTCCGGCGAACTACACGGCGTTGACGCCGCTCTGGTTCTTAGATAGAGCCGCGGTGGTTCATCCGACGAGGAAATCGGTGATTCACGGATCCAGGGAGTACACGTGGCGGCAGACTTACGAACGATGTCGCCGTCTCGCGTCCGCCCTCGCCGATCGTTCGATTGGCCCTGGTTCTACGGTAATCGTTTTTGCTCACTTATTAAAATTAATATTCCAGAATATCAGCTAATCCGAGTTGACTCAGGCTCTAAAGTTCATTTTTATTTTTTTCAGTTTTAATGCGAACTTTGAATCATTTTATCTCGTCCCCAATTAAATAGACTTTCTATTATCGTCCCAGTTCGATAGCGATGTACCACCGGTTAAGCGTTTTGGTTAGATTATATGTTGTTGGCAACAAAAAAAAATTGATTTCATTCATAAAATCACAGATTAACCATATAATGTTCTGAAACTTTAGCTTCTTAGTTCGTATATTTGCTTTCGCCATGTGTTAGGATTCGAAATAAATGAAATTGTATTACTGTTTGGATATTCTGTACCACCGGTTTGAATATTTGAACCGTTCATGTCGATATTGTATCATTGGTTTGGATATCAGAACCGTTTTTGTTTGAATATACAACGAAAATGATTTCATCTAGAATCTGATTTCATGATTATTTCATAACATCACCCATAAATCTTGTTTATATATATACACTGGTTATGTTGATGTTACAATTACTTTTTTTCATGAACTAGAACTGGGTGATATGGTCTTATGGTAATCTGAATTATTGTTTTTTTTTTGGCAGGTGGCTATAATAGCACCCAACACTCCAGCAATGTACGAAGCTCATTTCGGAGTACCAATGTGTGGAGCCGTCTTGAATGCCGTCAACATCCGTCTCAACGCCCCCACTATCGCTTTCCTTCTCGGCCACTCTCAGAGCGCTGTTATCATGGTTGATCAAGAGTTCTTCACCCTTGCAGAGGAGTCTTTGAGGCTTATGGAGGAGAAAGCTGGAAGAAGCTTCAAACGCCCGCTCCTAATCGTCATAGGTGATCATACTTGTCCTCCAGAGTCACTTAACCGGGCTTTGTCGAGAGGAGCTATAGAATATGAGGATTTTCTTGGCAATGGAGACCCTAACTATCAATGGGAGACACCAGCTGATGAGTGGCAGAGCATTGCTCTTGGTTACACCTCTGGAACAACCGCTAGCCCCAAAGGAGTTGTGCTTCATCATCGTGGCGCGTATCTAATGGCTCTGAGTAATCCTCTTATTTGGGGGATGCAAGAGGGTTCTGTTTACTTGTGGACACTCCCTATGTTCCATTGCAACGGTTGGTGTTTCACTTGGGCACTTGCTGCACTCTCCGGTACTAACATCTGTCTCCGTCAGGTACGGCTTGTGAGCTTTAACCTTCAGTTTTAATAAGAGGATGATCTTATTAATGTTTGTTTCAGGTCACGGCGAAAGAAGTGTATTCGAGCATAGCCAAGTATAAGGTTACCCATTTCTGTGCGGCTCCTGTGGTCCTCAACACTATTGTCAATGCTCCTCAAGAAGACACGATCCTTCCTCTTCCCCATACGGTCCACGTCATGACCGCAGGAGCTGCTCCTCCACCTTCTGTTCTCTACTCCATGAACCAGAAGGGCTTCCGAGTCGCTCACACCTATGGGCTTTCCGAGACATACGGTCCTTCCACAGTATGCGCTTGGAAGCCAGAGTGGGATTCCCTCCCTCCTGAGACGCAGGCCAAGCTCAATGCTCGCCAAGGTGTCCGCTACATCGGCATGGAGCAGCTTGATGTCATCGACACTCTGACTGGACAACCTGTTCCTGCAGACGGTAAAACCGCTGGAGAGATTGTTTTCCGAGGGAACATGGTGATGAAAGGATACCTAAAGAACCCAGAAGCTAACAAAGAGACGTTTGCTGGTGGGTGGTTCCATTCAGGGGATATCGCGGTGAAACATCCAGACAACTACATCGAGATCAAGGACAGGTCAAAAGACATTATAATCTCTGGCGGAGAGAACATCAGCAGCGTGGAGGTGGAAAACGTCGTGTACCATCACCCGGCGGTTCTTGAAGCCTCTGTTGTGGCTAGGCCAGACGAGCGGTGGCAGGAGTCTCCGTGTGCGTTTGTGACGCTTAAGAGCGGTTACGAGAAGCACGACCAGAATAAGTTGGCTCAGGATATAATGAAGTTCTGCCGAGAGAAGCTGCCGTCGTATTGGGTGCCAAAGTCGGTGGTCTTTGGGCCATTACCGAAGACGGCTACTGGAAAGATTCAGAAGCATGTTTTGAGGGCTAAGGCTAAAGAGTTGGGACCAGTACGAAGAAGCAGGCTGTAGAAAGCGGAAGTGACATCGTTTTGAAAATAATATGTTTTTACGTTCCTGTGTGTAACTGTGTCTTGAATGGTCTACCAAATGATTACAGAGAAATTTTATTTTGTAATATCTTGTATGGTTTTTGGTCTTCCTATACCTATGTAATTCTCGTTCGATTTTTTTTTTTTGCACTGAAAGAAGCTTAAAAAGGACAGCTGTTGCTACCAATTTAGAAAGAAACTAAAATTCGTTCACTCATTGATCAGTTTAATTGGCACAAGAGCTAAGAGTAGAGGAGGACAACATACTTCTCGTTGAGCAGTTACTTAGGAAAAAACATAACATGGTGTTTGTAAGAAAGGTGTGGTTGATGAGGCGGTTCGGTTGGTTGAACAGATGGAAAGTGAAGGGAACAGGGGGAATGTGTTTACTTTCACGATTTTGATTGATGGGTTTTTGATGGTGGGGAGGGCTGAGGAGGCGTTGAAGCAGTTGGAGACGATGCGGGTGAGGAAGATGAGTCCTAATGAAGCTACAATGAGGACTTTGGTTCATGGAGCTTTCCGTTGCTTGCCAAAGTGTGAAGCGTTTGAGGTTGTGCTTGGGTTTATGGAGAAAGAGTCGAGCTTGCAGAGAGTGGTGTGTTATGATACTGTTTTGTGTTGTCTTTCACGTAACTCAATGGCTAAAGAGACTGCTCTGTTCTTGAGGAAAATAGGTTATGTGCTCTTATTAAAGCTCTAAGTGAATGTGGGAGAGAGAGTGAAGCAAGAGAGATGGTTAGTTCAAGGGAGAGACATGGATATGTACCAGATTCATATAATAAGCGTCTTGTGGAAGAACTTGACCTGAGAATGAGTGGACACACGAGAGAAACAGTGTCAACATCATAAGATAAATCTGTCTGAAGGGTTTCAAATATTCCAATGAAGGCTAAGGGACCAGAATGGTTAATAAGGGTTCGTCTGGATTCTTAAAGAACCGAATCTTGGCCACATGCTGCAAGAGAAGCAGAGCATGTAGTGGAAAGAACAGAACAGAGTATTACTTATTGTGGTGTGATTGATAAAAGCTTTTACATAAGTCTGAGAAAGTGGCGCCAATGGTAGTGGCCGTTGATACATGCATGACAGTTAGTTCAATGCAATAGACGGTTGTATTTTATACACTTGATGGCTTCATCCCCCAATAGTGTAACAAAAGCAAGACACAAGGAAACACATGTTGAGTATTGTAAGTGGACAAGTTTTTGATTGAACAAGGTGCTTCTTTGCTAACTGTATCTTCAAGAGTTTTATAAGCGTGTGGTCCAAAAGTAATAAAATCCCCCTCTGGAGCGCATTTTAGTAAATTCCCCACCACCGAAATATTAGGGCTTCCGTCCCCCGCCTTCCTCAGCAACTATAAAACCACTCTCCGTTTGTTTAATCCGTTACATTACCTACCACTCGCCGTCCCTCTCTCTCTCTCTCTACCTTATCATCAAAGCTGCTCCGATCAAAGATGTCTGAGGGATCAACAGAAGAAACGAAAACAAAAGTTGATTCCGCCGGAGAGTTATCTGAAGTCGATAACGAGAACTGCAGCAGCAGTGCAAGTGCAAGTAGTGGTGAGACCAAGAGGACTTGCGTTGATTGCGGAACGTTCCGTACTCCTCTTTGGCGTGGTGGCCCTGCTGGTCCTAAGGTGAGAGAACTCCTCTTTAATGTAGTAGATCTGTTCAAGAGATAGCTAAATCGTATAACAAAACTTGTTATGCTCTCTGAAGATCACTTGTCTCATCGGTATGTGTTTTCTGTTATGCAGTCACTGTGCAATGCTTGTGGGATCAAGAGCAGGAAGAAGAGACAAGCGGCTCTTGGAATCAAACCCAAGGAGAAGAAGAAGAACATGATCAGTAACAGTGATCTAAGCCTCGATCACCATCGGAACTCCAAGAACAAGATCAAGAAAGATGATGATCACAGCAGCACAGGAGTGAGTAGATTTTTGGATTCAGGGTTCAAAGTTCCGGTGATGAAGAGATCATCGGTTGAGAAGAAGAGGCTATGGAGGAAACTCGGCGAGGAAGAGAGAGCCGCCTTGCTTCTCATGGCGCTCTCTTGCGGCTCTGTCTATGCTTAAATGATGAAAGCTAAAGCTTCTTCATTTCTTTTTGGGTGACGTTAGGTTGTTTAATTAATTTAATTAGAAATATATATATGTATGAGTGTGTTAAGAGCTTTTTAATCTGTTTTGGTTACCACTAATTTAATGTATTCATTATCTTAATGAATTTCAATTTTGAGAGCATTACAAATCACATTCAAAGGCGGTTTTTCTATGCATTAATAACATACCAACTCCTAACATAAAAAAAAAACAATAGTACAAACAAATATAATCTGCCTTTAAAATTTCACGCAGATTATATTAAAGATCAAACAAATTTCACAACCAGATGGTTGTGTAATGATACATTACAAATCCCAGATAAGTCCCCCTTCGGTTTTAATCAGCTTCTTAATCCAATCAAACCGGGATATCATCGATCGAATATGCGTCAAAGTCGAACTCGGTTTCAACCGGTGCAACTCCTTCCTGTATTAAGATAAGATAGTAGTGTTTTCAAGTTCTGTTATTAAAGTCAACCTTTCTATTACAAAACTGCTTGCTGTTCTGTCGGAATTTTGAATACAAACATCATTAAAAAGTACCCAAAAAGGTTTGTTTAAAAGTTGACTTACTAATCCACTTTTGGTAAAGTAAGATTCTAGATTCGTTATTTTGTCGTATATAATGTTTTCACTAGTGGTTAGTTTGCGTAATCATGAAAGACACACGCGACCAATGGTGAGAAAGCGTCTGAAACCGTTATATAATATTTCATTTTGAAACGCAAACTCTAATGCTAAACGTTATATAGAGAGAAACTAAAATCAAACCTGCTTGAGAAGTGCACTCATAAGATCTTCTTGATTACTATATTGCTCGTGGAATGTCATTGCTCCTGTATCTGCAGCCACTCTCTCTGATTTCACCCTCACTGAACTGCTGCCACCGCCTCCGTTTGTATAAACCTGATGATGCTGGACCATGCTTGGTGTTGTTTGCTGCTGGTTCCGGCCTAGATCGGTGGCTGGAACCGTTGTTGTGTTGTTGTTTCTTGACATGGATGAAGAAGAGTAGGCTTCTGAGTTGGAGAAGGCTACAGATTCTGCGTCCTGATGCGTGTCAAAGGCGATACTACGCAGATCCCAATCGTTCTGTCTGTTGGAGAACATGTCGTAGCTTGGGGTAGTGAAGCATGCTTCTGAGCTGTTAACTTCTTCTTGGTAAGAAGAAGAAGAATGTGGTTTCCGAACCTGAGCTGGAACTGATAAGCCTGGAGCACTCGGAAGTGGGAAGCTGTTCACTGGGAGTTCTTGTTGGAAGTTGTTGAAAGGCACTGAAGTTGATGAGTGTTGGGTTGCGAGGTTGGTGTAAGTAGTAGGTAACACTCTGCTGCTCTCTGGGACACTGCTCCTTCCCGAGAAACCACTTCTCTCAGTAATGCGGTTTGGTAACATGGGCTGTCTGATGGATGATTGTGGCCCTCCTCGGGGGTATGGCTGCCGCTGCTGATGCTGACCAGCTAGAGGCATTAGCATTCCGCTGTTTTGAACGTTATGTCCGGCTCTTACAGCAGCAATCTGTTGCTGAATGCTCATTCTATTACCAACAGGAAGCTGTTGCAAACCCGCGAGTTGTCTTGGTTCCATACCAGTGGGGACACCGTGAAGCAAGTTCATCTGCGGTTGTGTTTGTTGCCCGTGATGACCAATCCCATCTCCGAATCTTGGTTTTGAGTTGTCAAAGCTGAAGATGCTTCTCTCGTCCACAATGGAGGAAACAGGCAACCCTGACTTAGAGATCATCGCAGGCCGGCCTAAACCAGCGGCTTGAAGCTGTGCAAGGCTCTGAGCAGGAAGCTGACCTGCGACTGCTAAGGCTTGAAGATCAAACCCATTCAATGAAGAAAGAGGACCAAAGCTCGCGTCCTGACCCGTCATAAACGAGTTGTTTAAGTTGCCTTGGTGCTGTGATACTCCACCAAGCCGTCTTAGATATATTCTGTATTTCTGCAAGTCAACACAAAGCCGGTTGAGAACATATAACACAATACCTATAATTGATAAGTTGAGTCGCTCATCTATCTTATATATTACTTATAAACCCTTCTAACTTCGACTTTGTCTCTAGTATAAGGTCTATACCTGGAGGTGACTAGCAACGTTCTCACGAGTTAGTCCAGGAACATTCATCAGCTCTAAGATCTTCTTAGGAACCGCCTCTGCGTCATGAAAGATCAGTTAGACCCCAAAACATATCTCACAGACGCAACTGTAAAGAAGCTTAGAAGTCTTACTTTCAACACCGAGCTGATTAACAGCAGCAACAAACTGCTGATGCAACTCAACAGACCAAACAACACGAGGTTTCTTCAGATTAGACGCATCTTCGTCCCCTTGCTCTTCCCCTTCCTCTTCTTTCCGTTTCCGTGAGTTGTTGCTGCTGCTCCTCCAGTTATTCCCTTCGTTGACAGAGGAAGCGTTATCATCTACTGCATCCTCTCCACCAGAAACAGCTGGACCTCTCTGTTGCTGCTGCTGCTGCTGTCTCTCTCCAGTCTCCTCAACGCTACCAGAATGTTCAGGCACGCTCCACTCGCTCCTCCTCTTACGAACAACGTGCTGCCATATGTTCTTAAGTGCCTCCATACGTACCGGTTTGATAAGATAATCAACCGCACCGTGCGTGACTCCTTTTAGAACCACACTCTTTGAATCATCCGCAGACATCACTGGGTTAAAACAAAGATCAGTGATCCAAACCATATAAATGATTCAAGCTTTTGGGATTTTATAATGAACGTACTGATGACAGGTAAGTCCATTTCTAGACCAACATGTTCAAGGAGCTTGAAGCCGTCCATGTCAGGCATGTGAACATCGCTGATGACAATATCGAATCCATGTTTGTTCTTTCGGAGCAGAGACAATGCCATCTCTGCTCTGTTGCATCTCGTTACTGAATGGCCACAAAAAAAATCATCAGATTTGAATTCATTACAGAACTCAGATCACAGAGAAGACAGAAGTGTATTGAGTCTTAACAATGATCTCCTGAATTGACATGATCTAACCAGACTCAAGTCAAAGCTCAGCAGTATCATAGACTCTTAGATTTGAATTCTTTTAAGTCTCAAGTTAGAGTACACATAATGGATCTTAACGAGTTAGTCTTAAGAACTTGTAAATCTTTCTTTCACCAGGTTATAAGATGGTGTGATCTAAAACAAGGATTAATATTTGTGAATCTTAAAAAGTTTCTATATTTGGGAGAGCAGAGTTAGTCAACCACCGATACTCAAAACCATAATTATCCCTCAAAATAACATCTTTTATCTTTTTTCTTTTGCTAGAATGGACCACAATAAATCATTAGGACAGACAGAGAGAGAGACCATAAACTCGTGAAAATTAATCATCAAAATAATTACTAAACCCAAAACAAAACAAAACAAAACTAGAAGAGAAGAGAAGATCTTGTCTTTGTGAATTCAAACCTTCGTAGAGACAAGTTCTGAGCATCCTTTCTAAGATCATAAGACAAGTAGGGTCATCGTCAACCACTAGTACTCTAAGTCCCGAAGGAAACATCTCCACCACAGCTTCACCGCTTTGTTTTCTACCGGAACTCGATCCACCACCCGATCCGAGTCCTCTTCCTTGACTCGGATTCATCATCTCTCAGAAAGTTAAAAAAAAAAAAAAAGCAAAAGGCTTTGAACAAAGGAATATATACCCAGAAAGAAGGGAAATTTATTCGATTTTTGGGTTGAAACGAAAAAGAGAATAAGAATTGGAGATAGTGAAAAATGAATTTATGGGGTAAAAAAAGGGTGTAGAAAGAGAGAGAAAGAGAGAGATTCAACTTAGGGAGTTGAAGAAGAAGACATGGCTTGTCTCACCTCACCTTCACAGCTTCTCTGTTATTTTAATCGCTAGAGTAAAGCTTTATTATGAAAGAGGAGCCCAAGTATAAAATTAAAAAACACCATGTCTTATATGATCATATACTGACATGTCCTTTTGGTATATGCCCTTTATTTTTCTTATTTCTCTACATTTAGATCAACTATATATAAATTTTCATTTTAGACCCTTTTTAAAGGTTTCAGTTAAAGGTCTTAACCAAGTATTTTTCAGGTAAAAACGTTTTAACTTAAGTTTTGATTTAATATTTTCAACTAATTATCTATAGAAGTTTCATTTTTGTTGTAATGCGCATTTGGATGTTTTTCAATTTAGATAACTTCTTGGCTATTCTGTAAGGTAGTCAAAATATAGGGGCTCTGTATTCAATTATATGAAAATATAGGGTATGAAAAGTTAGTATAATTGGAAGAAAGTGGGTCCAAAGATCCTTGATGCGTGGATCCAGCTCATGCATGTAAAATTTAGTTTACTCGTTATCTAAAGTTGTAAACTCAACCTTAACAGATTATCTTATCTTTACTATTGTTATGGTTATTTGCCCCATTTTTTTTTTATCCATTTTCTACCGATTCAATAGAAGAATTTGCCTAAAACAAATAACTGCAAATTCTTTATTTTCTTATAATTTTTTACCAAAGAGAGATTCAAAGATATTACAAAATTGCCATGTAGATTTATGTAATTGAAAAACCATGCTTTTTCTGTCCTATGGGCCTACTTGAATTAAATTAAATGGTATAACATGTATAAACATCATTAAAATAATACGTCGACGCACATTCAAGCGTATGATTAAGGTACCAAAACACCTAAGCATTTTCTATCATTACGTACATGTTGAGCTAAGCTCTAACTATTTTAAAAACAGATCAGTTTTATTATTAAAAATATAATTACAGTTTTATTTGGTATACATATAACATACACATCTATTAAAACGTTGGATACTTAGTAATATATAAATAAACAGCTCAAATGGTTCGTTCGAATGATTAACAGCATCATATGCTGCCCACCAATCGCCTATTACCTCGAAACAATTTTTTTAATATAGTACAGATGACATATCACATTTGACTATTCGATTGTGCTGCGTCGTATTATTATACGTACTGTTATAAAGCATAAACCATCCAGCAAATAATTACTCTTTGCCTTGTTTTTATTTCTAGTCTGTTTATAAATGTACAAACTTGTCCACCTCATTTGTAAATTTTTTAAGTTATCCAAGTTTAGTGTTTTACTTTGCTTAAAACAGGTGTTTTGCACTGCCCTCGTATTTTTAAACTAAAAACAGTTTTGGGTGTGTCATACGACTCATTTCATATGCATCGACTTATACCTTGCATTAGCACTTTAATATGTGATATCAAGTGAATTAAACCATGGAAACACCTTATTTTAGTGATTAAAATTTAAAAATTTATTCTACACTGTGTAATAATATTTAAAATATGAGACTAAAATCTCAAACTACGTAATTTTTACAGATAGTAGTATACAAAGTTTTTAAAATATTGCAGGCAAAGTCTTTCACTGTGGTTTATGTTACATAGAGAATTTCTCTATTAAAAATGTTGTATATGTAAAGCCGTCCATCTATCGTAATGTTTTAATGAGAGATTTATTATAGAATTATTATTCGTAGAATTGTATATTAGTATTGCATAAGTTACATATACTTGATCATTATATGCTATAAAATTAAAGATTATATACTGATGTGATTATTTTATCCAACGTTAAAAAAAAAATCTAAGTGAATTAAATGTTTGCAGTATGTCGTTCAAAAAATTTAGCAGTACTTGTCTAAACAAGAGTTTAAAAACATACCAAATGGCAAATGTAAGTAGTCGAGTAGGTTTTTTAGCAAAAAAAAAAAAAAAAAAAAGTAGTCGAGTAGGTTTGAAATTAACAAAATAAAAGGAAGTAGTCTAGTAGCAATTCTAAAAACAGTATTGTAGTAGTATATATTACTGAAAATACGTGTGTTTTTCTTTCGAAAAGAAAACTGATTATATAAATAAAGTAATAAACTCAGACAACAAAATGAAAATAAAAATTAATGATAAAAACATATAAATCAAGTCGCCGAGAAGCTTTCCCCACAGCGACACGTGTCCATGTGAAATGGATAAGATCACTTGCGCCTTTTACATCCACTTCTTCCATCTATCGTTGTCTCAATTTGTTTTTCCCCCTACTTCCACACTAGCAAGTTGTAACATACTAAAAGATAAAAACCATTACAAGGTAAGAAACTAAAAGTATCTAGCTTTTTATCATCAAAAAACTACTTATTACTACGAGAGCTTGGGTTGGCAGATTATAATTTGAGAATAGATCTACTAACTTTTCCTACAAAAAATAATGATCTTATTTACCTTTAAATTACACTTGCTTTTTGAAAATAATAATTATATGCTAGTTATAGAGTTTTCTCAATCGCTTTTGTTAACTATGTATATGATATAATGTAAATTTTTCAAATAGCCCTATTTTAAGTTTTCGTTATAAAATAGACTTAAAAATTAAAATATCTATTTTTTTTAGAAACTATAATATTTTTTATTTTTAAATTTAAATATGACCTCTTAAACTTTATCTTATAACTCTAACCTCTAAATCTAGATTAGTTTACCAAATGATATAAATATATATTTATATTTTTTAATAGTCTATTTTAATTATTTAAAAAAATTATTCTTGTGATAAAAGTTTTTAAAAAACTATCTTCAAATATATCTCTATAAAGTATAAAAAAAAAAGAAGAATGCATGACTATTAAAGAAAACAAAATGTTACTGCGCCAAAAGCTAAAATGGAGAAGGTCCCAAGAAAGAAACCAGCTGAAACCGTATATTCTCTGTAGAAACTTTTTACTCTTACGATGAGCTTTTTGCGTTTTTAATGTATATTTTGTTTACTTTAGTGTTGCTTAGACAGGCATGTTATTACATAGATTTTCTTACCTATATTTCAATTATCATCTTAAGGTCCATGTCACCAGAAAAAGGTTTTGTAGAACACAAAATTTTCAGCTTTTTCTGCAGAACCAAAAACTTTATCATCAGTAACATCTGCACACCCATATAACTTTACACTAAGGGGTTGTATATAAAATATAACATGACTGAAAACTTGCTGGAGTTCTTGGTGAAAAATGCACCCATCAAACTTACTGTGAGTTCTTCCAGTAGTTTCATGTAGAATATTGTTTCTTTTCTGCCCTAATTATGGATTTTAAAACTAAAATGTATAACCGAATATTAATTTATCTATAAACCTAAACATTTGGAGTTTTGTTACATAACTTGTGACTTGTGTATTCATCTTCTTGATAGGTGTCCTATCATGTGCCCATAACATTTGGTTGGAAGTTTTTTTTTTTTATCTTGTTGAATATTTGGTGACTGGACAGTTTTTTTTTATTATCTTCATTCAAATTGACCATTTTCACGTGACCAAGTACAATGAATAAGTTGAAAAAAAATTACAATCACATGGGTGAAATGATTTAAAAGTAGATATAGTGAAATATAGTTTGACTATTTACTCTTTAAAACTACATTTTTATCGATTCCACTAGAGATCTAAAAAATATGAAACAGATACGAAAATAACTTTTCATCATACAACAGAACATTGAATATACTTATAATTTACTTGTTCCTTATTTTTCAGCTAATTATCATATGACATCCCATATTTTGTATAAAAGTTATGTCTATCGAACACAAAAGACATTTATATGTTCGGTTTAAAACAGTAATGAATACATTGAGTGGAAGCAACCTAAAAAGTATGAGGGAACAGTGGAGGTCAACGGCCAAAAGAAGAGCCACGTGTCAAATTGGGAAAAGAAAAGATGCTGGGGGCCATAGAGATATGACGAATGAACTGCAGCAGTATTTAGACACGTGTCATTTACTTTCGACCAATTAGCATTCAGCAAGAACACATTGGCTTCAAAAACTACAAACCAAAAAGTTGCTAAGCTATACATGCTGACCATTGTCCCCTGCTCCAAGTCGATAGTTTAAGCTTGTTGGAACTCGAAACTAAAGCTTATTAACCGTTGTGTATTCAGGACACTGCTGTGTCTGAGAGGAAGGTTACAGCTAGAGTGTAACAGGCAACAAAGAGAAGTTGAAGAGGGTATATAACATCTTTGGTTTGTTTTGAGAGCCGGAGACTGTAATGATTCAATATCTTAAGGCCACTTCCATCAAAAAGTTCTTAGAAATTCTTAACCCAAAAATAGTGGTGGATCTATCATTTTTTTAAGAACCGGTTTCAAAAATTTCAAATTAAAAATCGGTTATTACCACGTTTCATGGACTCCACTGACACGTGACGATCCACGATTAGTTCGTTTTAAATTTTTTATTTTTTTAAATCATACAAAAAAAAAGTAAGACCCCTTAATGGACATGTTCTAATGGTGTTACATATAAGTGGAAGAGATGATAATAACCAGCCTTTTATCTGTCCATCTCAAATACATAACTGGATGAACAAGTGGTACATACCTCTTCCAAAGAGATTCACAATTTTTTTATATATTTTATTTTTCCTTGATAGAACAAAGAAAGAAGAAGAATAATCTTACACCATGAATGAAGAAATAGAAGCTGTACATAAATAATACAAACAGAAACTCTGTTTCTTGATACTCACGTTTTCTTCTCTCCCTCCCTCCCTCGCTCGCTCGCTCTGACAACAAATTTTTATGACTTTACTGACAAAAATAATTGAAAAATTCAATCGTATCATAAACCAAATCTCCACGATCACTCTCTTCTTCTTCTTCACCACCTTTTATTAACTTTACTATCATTTACCAACTGTAGTACGACGACTCTGCCACCGTGGCGAAACACGACGAGGGAGAACTCATTAGCTCTTTACAAGGCTCCGGCGTTACGTCCTCCGCGTAACCAGACACGTTGGAGCAAACCCAAGATTCTGAACTTGTTTTTAAATGAATATCCGAGAGACATATCGACGTGAACGGAGACTCTCCCATTCCGGTGAAGTTCCCGGGGAGTACTACACCCTCTCCGGTGATATTCCTCATGACGATACGCGTCACGACAGGGAGTGCGTCCCTGTCGTATTTATCATCCGCGTGGGATCCGGTGTGTCCGTCGGCGACGATGGCTGTGTTTACACCGGAGAGAACGATGCTGGAGAGTGTGATGTTACGGATGTACCCTCCTCTGCCTCTGGTGGTTCTGAACGCGACGCCGAGGAGGGAACTGTGTATGGTGAGACGCTCCACGGTGACGTCGGAGATTCCGCCTGACATCTCGCTACCGAAGGAGATTCCGGCGCCGGTGGGAGATTTTAAGATGAGGTTACGGATGTGGACGGTGGTGGTTGGACGGCCGTAGTTTATGCCGTATTGGTCCCAACCACTTTTGAGAGAGACCGTGTCGTGTCCAACGTTGATGGTTGAGTCCTCTAGACAAACATTGTCTGAAGAATCTGAAGAACATTAAAAGAATTTAGCTTTCAAACATGGGAGTAATGATGTAAGAGGATGAAGAAGTGGTTTTTTTTTTTTTACCTGGGACTACTCCAAGAACGTAGGGAGAATCAACGCTTGTTTCGATTAGAACTTTTTTGATATGAACAAGACTGCAATAAACAGGGTGAATGTTGATGGAAGGTGCGTTTAAGAAGGTTAGATTCGATATAAGGATGTTTTTGGATGAGACGAATTCGATTATATGAGGTCGGCTATAGTTCAATGTTCCTGACTCTAGCCACTCCCACCAGGCCGCACCTTGACCATCAAATGTCCCGTTATCACCTGCCACAAATATAAAGAAGTTCAATTCTCAATGTCATCCAGTCTGATACATGGATCATGATGGTATGTGTGTTTTACCAGTGATGACCACGTCTTCTAGATTGTCTCCATTGATCAAACTTCTATACCGTTTCCCCGGAAGTTCAACTCCACGACCATAGGATGGTAGAGGACTGACAATGTCCCAATGCGACGGATCCTAGCCGCGTTAGGACCAAACAGAAACAATGTCACTACTATAACCAACAAAAGAAACTTAGCTAAACACCCTTCATACCGGTGAAGCAAGAATGGTGGCTCCTTTCTCCAAGAAGAGTGTAAGATGGCTAGTGAGATTGAAGCTTCCAGTGAGCCATTTCCCAGGTGGGACATAAAGCTGAGCACCGCCTTTATCCGCAAAGGACTTGAGGTAGAAGATAGCGTTTTGGAAAGCAAGCGTGTTGAGGTACTTGCCATCTCCAACAGCTCCAAACTCGAGGATGGAGACGCTGTGAGGTCTAGGGTCTAACTTGAAAGTCTCTTTGCATACAGCATTATTGCTTTCTACTTTGATCAGTAATAGACTTGTGAATGCCAGTAGCCAGACCAATGCCACCTGCATCATATAACAAGAGATAATCAGTTTCCAAACTCCAAAAAAAAAAACTGATGAAAGTTGTCAAATAGATGTTAGCAGAACATTGATGTGAATCATGTGATTGATGATGACTAACGAGAATCTTATGTGACTGGCTAAAAAAAACGTTTTGTCTAAGGAAAATTCAGGGAAAGCATGAACTCTATTCCTTTTCTTGGTTTCAACATAGGAACTTCCGAAAATATTGGTTTTGATGGTGAAAATCAGCAAAATATCAGGTAGAATTATCTTGGAAACAGCTTATAGAATCATGAACTTGCAACTATGTAAACAAACAGAAGCATCAGCATAATCAAACATCAATCAGAAGAAGATCCAAGGAGATAGAAACAGAACAAAGTTAGTAGAAAAACAGAGGAAATAAATCGAAAAATCTTCCAGATTTGGCTGCTAGGAAGAACCAATTTCAAATGAATAACACAGTTATTTAGATTTCATTTGATGGAGTTGAAAAAAAAGAACATAGATTCATAGAGAGAGATTCTTCTGCAAAGTTTCATACTTTCGAATTGCAGAGAGGCAATTAAAACAAGAAGAACAAAAAAAAAAGATTCAATAAAAGGACAACAAGAAAAGGGAGAAACGTACTTACTGGCATCTTCATGAACTCAGAAACTTTAAGTTCCTGAGGGAAGGAGAAAAATCTCGGCGAAGACAGAACCAACAAAAAAATAGAGCAGAGGAGATGAAGAGAGCAAGAGAGACCGAAGTTAAGTACTTACATGTTATTAACGCACTGTTTGTTGGAATTGCTATCAATCATATATTCTTATTTATTTATTTTATAATCATTGGTGTTATTGATTTGTTTTGATCCGAGTATTTAACCATTAATTACAATTTACATAAAAAGGACCAGACAATATATAATTCACTAAGATCTTATAGAGGATATTTTTAGCCTTGTTACCCTAAAGTAAAATTAATGAGACATACATGACTCCTATATTTACACTTTAGAATCTAAATTTACAAGATGTGAATATCAGGAAACAAGAAGTAATAAAGGAACAAACCAATATATATATATATATATATAGCTTTGCAATTAAAATTTGAGTTGTTTCTAAAAGACACCTCTAAAGCCTATTCAATCCGTGCCCAAAAAAAACTAATTCATTCGTTATAACTTATAAATATAGTTTTAATTTTAACTAATTACTTATGTATATTCATCAATTTTCTTTTCTATAAAAAAAATTGTCCAAACGACTGGAGCTGCATAACTTGCCGACACGACTATTCTACATTTTAAAATAGCTATTTTTAAGTCTAAAACTAGTTGAAAAGTAAGAATTGCTAGTACAATTGTAGACTGTCTAAATTGTAACATTGCTGGTTTTGTCTCTATATTGGTTTGGCTTTACAAATTATAAAATGCTAAGCAATTTAAAAAAAATGAATGTTTCGAAAATACAATTCAGTGAAAGAAAATAAAGTAAATTTTAGCTGTTGAAAAAAAAGAAGCTGATGAGAACCCATTTCTAAGAAAAAAAAACTAAAAATATGGGATTTAATCAGCATATAGAGAAAGGATCTGATGTGTTAAAACGACACATGGAGTTCATGTGGTCCGTTTTGATTTGAGCAAACAACCGTTTTATTTACTGTTTAGAAAAAAGTAATTGATACTATATTTGTTTTAGAGACGGCAATTCAATACTATATACTTTGGTAAAGTGGTTGATATAATAATTGATGATTAAAAGTCGTATAATTGTTTACTACTAGGAGTTAAAAGTAAGTTTATTAAACACAGGCAAGTACTATTGGAAATTTTATTTATTGTCCTAAACAGTACATTAACATTATTATTTATTTTGGTGAAAATGAGATGTGGGATTACACACTAACCAATTTTGTTTTATATATAAAAGAAGAACAAGTAGGCTTATTTTAAGAAATTAATAATTATTTACAGTTAAATTGAAAATGCAAAGAGGACACGTAAGCAGTAGCGCATGTGCTTTAAGACAGTGAAGACAACGGGACCCACAAAGCAATCATCGGAGAGAAGTGCCAGCCTGGCTTTGACAGATCATTTTCCATAAGACCACATATGCTTAATGCTGCTTCCACACATTTGATTTTATTATATTTATTTATAAATATATATACAGTATTAAATTAAACACACATTTTTATTTTGAGCAAACAAAAAAAAAATGGAGAAAACCCAATTAATGTGGAGAACATTTTTTTTTTGAAAATAATGTGGAGATTCAATTATATGATTGTAGAAAATTCTAAGATATGATTTGATTTCCTGTTGACTATAATATACTGTTGTAATGAATAGCTTAAGCAGTGTGAATAGACACCACTAATGGTATGTTGTTTTTTATTTTCTTAATTAATTTGGATTATCAATATATAAATACCATTGAAATTCTTTAGAAAAAAAAACGAATATAGAGAGAATCATGTAGGCTAGAATCATGTGTGTGATATAATGGTCTTCACGTTTACGCTATTTAGTGATTTAGGATGATTAAGAAATCAAGGTCAACATATACTTGTTCATATCATGAATTAGTATAAGTTTTATCAAAAATGTAATTAGTTAGAAGGTCTCTTTCATATTTGTTGGAATCTTATGAAACGAGGCGGGTCATATAGATATGTCGGGTTATACTTATGTCAATATCTAAGAAACAAAATGATTATTTTTAGTTTTAAGTCGTGTGGTCACTATAATTGTGCCAGGTGATTTTTCCCGTGATCAGTAGGTTCCAAAGAAACATGTAAATTACGAGTTATCAAGTTGTATTCTATTTTCCGGTAATATCAATTACTAGTTTATTATCCTCCTCTTTGCCTTCTTGGACGTAACCTTAGGCCATCTTTATCGGGGGTATCTTACCCTCGGTTTCATCAAAAAAACACAAACAACGCTTCTTATATATCCAAAACAAGCGACGTTTTTCTGTGGTTTGTTGTACTGTGTGCGGGCCCCACTGACACGTGGCGGCCCGCAATTGGTCACTTTTTAATTTTTTTTTTTAAATCAGAAAAAAAAAATAAAAAAAAAAAAAAAAAATAAGAAACCCACAACCGTATGTGCGATAATCATGCCCTTAGCTGTCTTAGTGACAAAACAAAATAATGTAGTCATATTTTCTCACGACTTGTCCCCGACATCACCATAATAAACTCAGCTATTGCATACACTATAACATCTTGAATGTTTCAGACATATCATATAACATATGTCATATATATGCCAAACGAATTTTGAACTAAAATAATTTAAACCAAACATATGTTAAAGACCGTTTATGAAAAACATTCGCATACAACACTAAGATAAATACTGTTTGTAACAAACAATGAACTTATATATTTCATAACCAGGTGAATTTTTGTTTTATCAAAACTCAAAACTATCTCTTGAATGCATATATTCAAAATGTTAAAGTAGAAAAGAAAATAAATGAATATCAGTGATTCAAAGGGGGTTGGGACACCATTTATTAAATAAGTTGGTAAACAAAACTATATATAAACCAACACGATAGTAGTTAGCTCAGCTGATTTATAAAAAGATGAGACTATACTACTTAACATGCAATTAGTAAAACAGCCTTACTAACTTCTTGCCTAAAAAAGAAAAAGTAGTTCCCTGCATGTGTAAATCGAACAAGGAGAGGGATATATGTTGAAAGTTTTGGACTCTATTCCTCGGATACCTTTTGTAGTTGAGTAGGAGACCCCACTCCTTAATTACTTTTCACACTTACGTTCTTTCTCAAGTTTTTTTTTTTTTTTTTTATATTCCTCCTCATCTCAATGCATATTATTAGTGTAAAAAAAAGCTAGACATTTTATAAAAACAATATTGATTTTTGAATAATTTTAAAGAAAATGTTTTACAAAAATTGTTTTGTTTAAATCCACTTTACTGACTATATCGATATTTAGAACAGCGTATATTATAATAATTTTATTCATGCTGAAACACATTGTTTCAAGCCATGCGAGAAGAATTTTATGATTGTTTCTTACTTTCTTAACGAGCCATCTATTACGGCCAGCTTTATGTAATTACGGGTTTCTAAGAAAAATGAGAGACCTGAAATGAAAGTCAAAAACAGTTGGACTTACTATTGAACTTGGCATACTAATCAGTAATCAATGCTCCAATTGCATGCTAATGCTAATCACTCGTCATAATCATAGGCTAAAAGCGTGCAATAATAGTATGAATCACGGGAATAGATAAAAGTTGATTCAGTCTAAAACCTGAATGAGATTACTATTTTAGCTTTCCGTGTTCTCCAAGTGACCAGGGCCTGTCCGAGCGGTTAAAATTAATTCGACTTAACCGAAATGCGGTTTAACTATACCATATCATAGTTCGTTTTTTGACCAGCTATAGTTTAGGGACTATTCAAGGATACATTGCTTATTCTACATAACTACTATGTCCAAAAACATGACTTTTTGATTAGCACAATGCTCTAATTGCATGCTATTGCTAATCAGTCATCATTCATTTTACCAATTACATTAGCTAAAAAGCGTGACATGATATTTATAACGAAAATATAAAGCTTGATTCATTCAGTCTTACACCACCATACCTCGACTATAACATCATGACAACATAATTTTTTTAAAATTATATGACATCATGCCTCCAACATAAAATTTTTAAAATTATATGATCACTCAAA